>JAIPRK010000817.1:0-69344 GCA_025469195.1 Chaitophorus viminalis | reverse complement strand
CGTCTCGGCTGCCGCGGTGAATAGGTTCACTGCCGGGGACGACGGTGCAGCTGCGGCCGTGTTGTACCTGAGTTGGGCGGCTGCCGTGGACGCGATGGACGTGTACGCGATGGACGAGTACGCGATGGACGTGGACGCGATGAACGTGGACGCGATGGAGGTGGATGCGATGGACGTGGACGCGATGGACGCGTTGGGCTGTTATCTAGAAGTTTACATGTAAGACTTGGCCGCAGGACGCCAACCGCCGGATTTGGACGCCGGCCAACTGTTGTCTCTGTGCGTCGGAAGGCAAGCCGTGCCGCCGCTGCGGACGCTGGTGGCTCCGGCGACGACAGCCGACGAATGGTGCCGGGACGCTCTGCGGCACTTGGTGGCGTCCGTGGTGTCCGTGGTCGGTGGACGTGGCGCCGTCTGATCTGCACACAGGTGGTTCACGCCGAGTTGGTCCGAGTTTAGACCGCGGCGGATAAACCGCTGGTGGCAGCGGCGATAAAGCGCAGTGACGGCGACAAGAAACATGCGACCGGTAGTTGGTTCGATCAGGTGAAACGTCGTTGGCTATTATAATGCAAAAAGACCGCGGCTTATTCACGAAAAAATTCCGAGTGTTTAGCACTGTCAGGGGTTCGAAATGAACATTGCAGAAACGCACGTCGGGGCTAATCGTCTGGCAATAGATATCCTATAATATTATGTATAGCGTGTTTGTTCCTTTAGTCCAATATAATTTTTTTCATGTTTATTCTAGGTTCAGACTTATACTTTAAGATTTTCACTTTTTTTTTTTTGTGCATTATAAACCACCCCTGTATTAAAACGAAAAAAAAAAATTAAATAAAAATTATTTTTACGGTCTCTGTCAATTTGTGTACTATTTATACTTCGTAATATATAATTTAATAATATATACTAACACTACAAACAAATTATGCATTAGTTAAAAGCACTGCGATATCTGGTTTATGGTAAATCTTATATATAAAGAGAAGTGTGCATTATGAATAAATTTTATAACTCAAGATCCATTAAACCGATTTCGATAAAAATTTTATTTGGTTTCTGGGAAATTTGTTCGCTGTGTGATAAGTGGTTCCGGAGTTATGGCCTCTTAAGTGCACACCTGGTGACATGGCCAAACAAAAAAACAACAAAATGTATGAAAAAACGTCTATGAAGGTGATTTTATTGATAATATGAAAGTTGTTAACTAATATATGGTGATCTAGCATCTCTGTCCATGTCCATTCTCTATGTCGATCGATACTTCAGACAAAGATTGCATCATTTTATTTTTGTGAGTGATGATGACCGCTATGTATGGGAGAATTTTTCTCACTTTGATTAATTACAATTTACGATACCGAAGAGAAGACGATCTGACATAGGTCGTTGCAGTCAATCAAATGTGCGAACTGCACTGATGACCAGAGAGAGACAGATCAAGAAAATAGTCGTATTGCTAAGTCAGAATTGCGTTCTTTGCGTTTCTTATAAATTTGGTACAAATCAGTGAAAAATTCTCAAGCCATGGATTACAAATATTAATATTAATCTACAATTAGTTTACACAAAACAATAAAAATTATTATTAAATTATTTTAACCGTTATTTCGGATGATAAGACTTAAAAAAGTATTGCTTCCACAGCGATTTAATCCCAAAATGAATTGAACATTCACAATCATTTCCCCGGGCAACACCGCGTAACTCAGCTTGTAATATAATAATTGTCAACGTGATCAATATTACACTACCGAAAGGAAATAGTAATTTAGTAAAATACGATCGTAATCACTCTTTGTAAAATTTTAATTTATAATAATAAATATGCAATACAAACGTGTGTTAAATTATATAAACGCCTTGCCGTGTTTTTTTTTTTTTTTATTATTAATCAACATGTTATTTAATTTAGTAATATTATGTATATTATATAAAATATATTATTCATATTGCTGTCATGCTGTTAATTTTAAAATAAAAGATAATCAGTAATAGAGGTTGTATTTGTGGTGACCCTCCAACCTCATTTCATATTCCAAGCCTTTGCTGTTTTATATTTAAATAAACTATTGAAAATATACTGAAAAGTGGTTCCCCAAGAACAAAAACCTCCAAGATCTAACCGAACAAGAAACTATAAAAATTATTATGTACATCCGTTACTGAATAAGATATTTATTTTAATAATATTTACTCGTGGTTGATTTATTAAACTATAGCATATTATGACGCGTTATCGGCTAATTAAATAACATGAGTTCATGACGTTTGAAAAACGGATACCAAGCTCCTCTGAACAATGTTTTGAAATATAATTCTATTTTCAGAACAATAAAATTAATTACTTAAGAATTAAGCCCTTAATATTTTTATATCAACCAAATCATTGGACACTATTATTTTAATGCAATATTATTACTTTATAACAAATTGCTTCAAAATATAATCTACTGCCTAAAATCAAAAGTTATAAAAAATGAATACGCGAGAGGTAGAGGGAAGTAGTACATTTCAAACAAAAGCGACGACTACATTGTCCTTAAGTTTCTACAATATTTTTCTTTAGTTTAGTATATTAAATTTCACTTAGCAATCATAAAACAATTCCTGATGTGCAAATACAATTTTTTTATTACCTTAATCAATAATCATTCACACGATTTAAAACTGTTAAAAAAAAATTATATTCAATTCATTTTTCCTGATAACAATTTTAAATTTTAATTGATTACCTTCTAAGACATGAAATATAACCCTTTTATTAAAATCGAAATCAAAACCAGCCAGTCCTGGGATCCTTTCTTAATGGTTTTTCTAACATTTTAAAATATTAAATTATATATATATCAACAGAAATATACTATTATGATTCATAAATAATACATAAATATTTCATAGATTTTTATGGATATATTGCAATAAATATATTTTATTAAAATAAAATGGTTTTTATTGTACTTGTTTCTTTAACTTCTAATAAATTCAATTTTTTAAAAGTCATATGCTCTAAGTAGCCTAGCCCTAAATCCGACCCTAGATGTTAGTGCATCTATTGAAGTTTCATATAATGAGTATAAAAATACGCCATTTTTTTTATATTTATACATTCTGTACGTAAAAAATGAGTGAAACTAGTGCAACCGTTTATTTTTTTTTCCTTCCGATTCACAAATCATACAGCGCTGTAGGAAACCTTCTACTCTTTGATGTACGTTGTGTTGTATTGTTTGAGCCCGACAATAATTGCGAACAACGTGCGTCCATTTAATATAATTTTTACACAAAATTATAATTGGACAAAACCACCAAACAGTCACACATTATAAACCACTACTTTTTAAAATGAACCTAATTAAAAAAAAAAAAATCTTCTTGTTTGAAAGTTTTTACTGACATTCTCTCTAGATGGCCGTGTGTATAAACTGTTAATAACTAAAATACGTCCAATTATTGTGTGTTGGTTTTGTAAGATTTTTTCTTTACCAAGTACCTATATTTATTTTGCGTGATTGTAAAACATGAATATCGGACATTTGTAAAACACGTCATGACGATGGAATAAATCGATGAAACTAAATCGCCTTGAATTAACAGCCATAACTTCAAATGATGTTTATTTAATGCCATGATTCTTTTTGTTGAGATTTTTTCAAATTCCTATGGATTTCGGAAATTATTTAGAAATATATTGGTTTGGGATAAAATATTATTATGAACATCATCTGAGTATTAATCAATTTTCGAACGTATTATTTGTAATGACTGATGAGTTGATTGCCAGTTTTGAAAAAAGAGTAAGCATAAAATTAATTATTTTCCTAAAAATGAACTTCATTGATTAAACATTAATTCCTTTTTGTTTTTCCTCAACTTAAGAAAATATTGAGAAAAAATTAATAACCATCGTAAAAGTAATTTGTTTTTATAATGTCTAATAAAAGTATTAATATTCTTTTGGACGGTAAAAGTATAAGCTTAAACCAAATTATCAGTTGAATTAGTATTCTGAAATACCTACGATAAGAATCAGCAAACAGAAACTACAGTTCTTACTAAGTATAATGAAAACTGTTTTATTCTTGCAAATGAATAACAATGAATTTATGCAAAATATTTATAAAATTTCACTTTTAAAAACAATTATGAGCACAAATGAATTTTTCTCTAGAGAAATGTGATTACATACCTCATTCTTAATCATAAAACCATTTGTATTTGTTAAATATATTTATCAATGTTGTAAGCCAACGAACGATGATTTTACTATCATGACCTTTTTAAACTTTGCCTCTCCAACTAACTATATTTTATCTAAATAGTTTGTACCTAGCTTTCTTGTTTAACGATATAAATACGATCAATGTTCAACACTATTAATTAAAATCCATTCGTTATTCGGCTAATTTTAAGAACATACCTACTTTAATAAATACCTATTAATAGTTTTGTGTACATATTTAGTTATACTTAGTATATTTTACACTTATTTGCAGGCATTTGTAAAACAAATTGAATTGATTTTTAATTGTTAGTATTTTTTTTTATTTTATTTTTTTGGCAATAATGGTTATTTCTTCATGATACTTCTTCGTTTAAAACGGTAATGTAATGTTGAGTGTTGTGTAATATTATACAATCGTATAAAATTACAGATTGCTGTAAGATTCGTATCATTTGATCGGTAAACATTATTGAGATGATAATATAGTTTTGCACATACATGTATTTACTATATATACTCAAAAAAAAAAAAAAAAATTTCAAAAGAATTGATGCATGGAATATACATTTGTAAGATGTACTAGGCCGGCTATAACGAAGTGATCAATCGGTTACCGCAGCTTTGTTGTCTTTAGTTTGTCTTTAGTTGCCTCAATTCTTTGTTATAGGTCACTAAAAACCAAGAAATAAAAATAAAATACTAATGTTCAAAAGGTTTTCGATATTTGGAATTAATTAAGTTACATTATATTCAAGAAAATCGGCAACAAATACTTTTTATGCTGCAAAAATGCCTTAAAAAGCAATTCTGTTTCGTGTATCTCGAAAAGGCCACACAGATCCAAATATCGCCTCCATTATAGGAATCCACTGACCATATGGTCAGTGAAAGTATGATCATAAACTTGATTGACTACCACATACTTTTACCAGTGCACAAAACGTATAAAAATACCAAAACAATTTTTTTTTTTTATCATTATTATTGTCGATGCAAATGGCATTTTGAATTGCATCAGCAATGGTCATTGCTTTGATATAGTGATGAACTGATGACGATGGGTTTATGCTTTGTAGTATAGTAGGAAAATATTAGAGGTAATTTTTACCTTTTTGGAACACGTGATTTGAGAACACGGCTCCATCTCGCTAAAAAACTAGATGGTCAACGGAAGCTAGCTGAACACCGGGCTGTGTTGGACCGCAGCACTTATCAGCAGTAACTGCTGCTAATCAACGCGCTCCACTTTGCCTCAAAGTATTATAATTATTAAACCAGAGAAATAATAAAGGAGGTATAATATGAACATAAGACACATCGTTAAACAGACCGTTGCGTATGTTATATACTTGATTGTATACGTTTATTATACGTGTGTAGATACACCTCAACAATTACGATATTATAATGACTAAATCATAATATCACGTATCCGAGTAGCCCCGCAATATTATGCATAAGCGCATTGGCCGGCGTGTGTTCACTGTGAACGCCCGTGGATGAGGATATCCATGATGTGATGAGATATGATGAGATTGCCGGTCACAGTACCCGTAATGTAATTGTATCACAATAAAACTGCGTATACTCTACGCATACTATACACATTATATAAAATGATTAATTATACGACAATCGGTGATGATCGTCGATGAGAATGATTGTATATACTTTCGATAGCAAAAAACAACGCAGCAAGACGGTCGAACGCCCTCAGTACACAAAGTATATAAAGCGAAGTAAGCAGTAGAAAACTTCGAAGGTCATTGATCCTATGTGATAATTGTATGTACCTACACATTATACACACACTTACACACACACACACACACACACACATCAGAGAAATGCTGCCGACGAGATGAGAATATCAAACAAAAGAACATTATAACACGTTCGATGACGAGCATTGTGCGTCTCGGGTAATATATTATAACGAGAACCGCTATATATATATTATATATATATATATATATATATATATTACTTAACGCGTACACACATTTAATAATAATAGTATTGAATTATTTACATGTCTTCTATGTCAGGGTTGAAGAATATTTTTAGACCACGATTTAGTTATTGGGTGTCGTGAGCAATTTCGCGGGCATCAAACGAAACGGAATATAATATGAAAGTAAGCTTATTAAAATCAAATTTGGCAGCTCGCATGTATAAGTATAATATAGAATTTGATTAGGTAAGGCGATATTTTTATGTTTGAACTAATTTTTATTTCGTTTTTTCATGTCTAAATCACTATATTTTTTACACTTCTAAAATAATGTTATATGAGCTTCATTAATTACATTTAAATTCATATTACATTTTATACCTTCAAGATAATGTTTAATTCACTTTAGATTATTCCAACTTGTTTTGCGTCACGGTACTATGGGTTCGCCAGCCTAATTCAATGACGTCTTTGGAAAGTTTAACATGATGCATTTTATTGTCACTTCTCACATTACTTCCACTATTAACGTCTACTACCTAAATCGACTGTTCACGAGGGGTCTCGGTAAAGATCAAATAATATAGACTCATACATACAATATACACTTGTAAAATGAATGTTGTTTTCATAAATATACCACGTCCATCTACTTTAATTTAGCCGACTAGGATACTATATCTATAACGTACACGAATTCTTAATATTATTATTATTAATATATCTTTAATTGTCGAGAGTAATTTTTAAATCGTACACCGCATGACGCATGTTAACGGACTGACAAAAGATGAAGAATGATGATGATACTGGTACCTATAAACATAACCTTGATGAGAACCCTAAAAACAAATTAATCGAGTCTTGTAAGTGTATTGTTTGAATGCTTGTCATTATTAATTATTTGTCTTTTTTTTTCGCATACACCATATAACGAATGTCCTTTGAAATAATAACTTAAGCTCCGGTCGCTGTTTGATTCGAAAACAAAATCCAGATACTATCATCGGTATCGAGAACACTCTGTACACTGGATATAGAAATCGTAATAATAGTATGTCCCCCGGAATGAAAATATCGTGTAGAAATCGCATCATCGCGACTTGTCCGCGGAGAATCTTATTGTCTTCGGTGCACGGACGTGGGCGAATCGGATTACTATAAACTCATATAATACACGCAGCAGTACGCTCTCGTGTCGCATAACAATACGTACACACATTACGCGTGGGACTTTAGAAATTATATACGCGCTGCAAATTACAAGTTTTACAGTTTTACTCTGTCGCGCAGCACGCTCACGCAGCCAGTTTATGAGGTATAGTGTAACGTACATGTATAGATGTAGGCATGCAGCGGTGCGTTAAAGGTCAGAGGGCACAAATGCCTTAGGTGTCAACTCTGTTACAGTTTGTCACAGTCCAAATTACCGTTATTATTATTATTGTTCTTGTTGTTTTTCTTAGAAATCTTTTTTAAAATTGATGACACCCGACAGGCATATAGGTGTGCGCACGGGGGATGCCGGGTGTGCCTTCATCATGGAATCATCAGCTATACTTTTAGTTTCAGTTGTAATGTAAATTTTAAAATTCATATCCTTTCGACCGAAGAATGAAAATTGCAACTTTAATGAATACTTAGTCCTGCGTAAACATAAATAATGAATATAATAATTTGGAGTGAAAAACTATAATCTTACATCTTATTATTATATTTCTTACGCTTACATTTATTTTACGCATTATATTTTATACATTTGTGTAATACTATAATATTCCACTAAACGTGTGTAGAGTTATTGGGGAGTTTTTTTTTGTTTTTATTCTTACTATTCAACTGGGTATTTTTTGAAATACCTTGCTGGGGCTTCCCTTACGAAAAAAAGGATCTACATGATGACAGGAGAAATAACAAGAACTCGACAATGTATTGTGGTATTATTATCCGTGTAAAAACGCTGCAAACTGCGATTATCGCAAAAAAATGTATATTAAAAAACAAAAAAAAAATACAAACAATATATTATTTATGTGTACGGGCACTTTTCATCTCCGGAGACGATCACAGTGCTCCCGTGCTCACTGTTCGGATTTGAGTTCCACGTTGGCCAATATCAACGACGGGTTCTCCACGTACGTCTTCCAGTCTTTGAAGAACCTGGCCACCGAGGCGCCGTCCAGGATCCGATGGTCGGCCGCCCAGGACACGTTCATGACGGGCGTCCGGACCAGCCGCTCCTGCGAATCGTACCGCGGCCGGTACTTCATCTGGCCCAGCGCGCCGATGGCCACCTGGGGCGGCAGGATTTTCGGCGTCAGCGTGGTGCCCGCGATCGAGCCCATGTTGGACAGCGTGAACGTGCCGCCGGTGACGTCGGCCGGCGTGAGCTTGCCGTTCACCGCCCTGGCTCGAAGCACGGCCATCCGGCGCACCAGATCCACCACCGTGAGCGTCTGTACGTCCTTGACGTTGGGCACGGCCAGACCAAGCGGCGTGTCGATGGCCACGCCGATGTTGTGCGACCCGTTTGGCCGGTACGACCCAAAGTCCGGGCTAGGCGTGCTGTTCAGGAGAGGGTGCCGGGTGAGCGCGAGCGAGGTGGCCTTCACCAGGAACGGCAGCACCGTCACCTTAAACTGAGTCGACATCTGCGCTTTGAGCTCGATCATCCTGGTCAAGTCCACCTCCTCCGTTATGACCATGGTCGGTATTTTGTTCGACTCTTCCATTGTGTGCCGCATGGTCTTTGAATATCCGGTCAACGGTATGAAGCCACCACTGACACCAGCTGCTGCACCAGGTGGCGGTGGTGACGGTGTATCGACTGCAACCACGACGGCCGGTGCACAAAACTCGGGGCCGAGCAAGTCCTCCTTGAGCACCCGACCTTGTTTTCCGGTACCCCGGACGGTGGTCAGGTCGATGCCCTTTTCCGCGGCGATCCTGCGCACCGCCGGCGTGGTCAGCACTTTGCCCGTGTCGTCTCCCGCCCGGTAGGCCACCGCGGTCGCGTCCACCGACTCGTCCACCGCAGCCGCCACCTGTTCGACGTCATCAGCCGCGGGCACGATGACACTCTCGTCACCATCGCCGCCCTCGTCCACCTCGATGTCCACCAGAGCACCGCCCACCCGGGCCAGACAGCCCGTCTCGGTGTGAACCTTGGTCACGACCCCCGCGTACCGGCTCGTTATGGTCACGGTCGCCTTGTCGCTTTCCACCTCGCACACGTCGTCAAACTCCGACACCCGATCGCCCACTTTCACGTACCACTCCTTGACGGTTACCTCTTTAATGCCCTCACCAATGTCGGCCAACAAGAACGGCAGAACTTTTTTCGGGCCGCCGCTGCTGCTGGTGCTATAGTTCGCGGATGCAGGGGAGATGATGCCACACAGCAGCAGCTGGTCGGTTGACAACGTGACGTCTAAGTGACGGTAATGATGGCTCCTGTTTGGTTCCGGTGGATGCGCAAATGCGCCGATGCACTTCCGGTTGCCGCCGCTCCGGAACCACCAGCGGACCGCGCCGACGACGACGTCCCGATGTTGCGATCTCGCAGCGCGTCCGGTCAACACGCCGGCCGGTAACATGGCAAAGCAAAGTATAATATAATGGCTATTCGTGTATTGTAGTTCGTTGTGAAACCTGACAATGCACGTGCACCGACGTTATTTACATAGGCGTATCACCGGACGACGGTAGACTGATAATCGGCGATTCCGTAAGTCTGCGTTAACGCGTGCACTCGCACGTTAATCAGCTGAACTCAAGGTTAAGAACACACTGACGCAGGCCGTTCATACACGTACACACTCTTACACACACTCACTCACATATACATGGACACACACACACACACACATGCACACACACTCACTCACATACACATGGACACACACTCACACACATACATGCACTCACATACACATGCACACACACACTCACACACACACACACACACACACACATACACACACACACACACACACACACACACACACACACACACACACACTCACACACACGCACACACACTCACACACACGCACACACACACACACTCACACACACGCACACATGCACATGGTCATAACTCATAACGTACGTGAGTGCTTCAAATGCGATAATATGCGCGCGCACTCACACTCTTGTACAGTTGTACAGGTATGTGTGTATATGTATAACAGTAAAAACGCCGTTCATGATGAATATAGATTATTGATATTAACAACGAACATAATATATGTGTACGGTCAAACTTGCGTAATATTTTGTTTTTATGTTTGTCTTTTTTCATTGTTCCTCTTATTTCTCTGATACGTACGTACATTGCGGCCGGCTTGGGTCCGCGCGCGAACACGCCGATGGCATATGTTATAATAATTGTTATATGATGGCACTGTCAAAATATACACAGTCAGATATATGCCTGTGTGGTTTTTGAATCGTATGCGCGTGTTTGTAGTGCGTATACAATAATAACGTAATAAACCAGTTTTCATTTATCGGTTAGTAATATTACGATAATAGTCATAATATTGCTAGTGTATTCAATGCGTACCTACAGATGTGTTGGAATTTTACTATACACGAGTGTGCCCGTGGGGTGGTGACGACAACATTTTATTAGGATTACGATGGGAGATGGAAATATAATACTATGTCATATTATGATACTATTGTCATATGTCATATTTAAATGTATTCAATAATAATCTATAATATCTAACAAACAATACGTTTATTATAGTAATATAATCCACTCCACTGAAATCCTCGAACGGCTGTAATGGAAAAAAACCAAAAAAGTGAACGCGTTGCACATTTCTCGTTTTTTGAACACCATCGTATCGGTACTATGTAGGCACGAGCAGCGGATTAACTAAATTCTTTTAGAAAATTACTACCCATCAAGTGCATCAACAGTAACTGCCACCGGGTATTCACATCCGATACTTTTATTCGTACATAGTAATTATATATTATACTCGTAAAGTAAAATTATGTCTCGTTATTATTATCATTATTATTAATTATTACATGAACGACGAAACGTACAAAAATATTTCTCATTTACTTGTCGTGATGCAACACAGAAATTAACGATTCATAGTACACAGATATATAATACGGTATAATATACAGTGTGTTCAATAATAAAGGTAACACGGAATATTTTGAACGCATGACCTTGTATGCATTTTGGGTTTTTTGTAATACGTAAAGGACATAAAATTACATTTATTTTTGATAAATCTTAATTTTTTTAAAATCACAAATTTTTTAAAAAATTTTTTTAAATTCTGCGCATGCCCAACAAAATAATTTTTTTTTTAATGGCACCCCCCATTTTTGAGTTCAAATTTGAATTATGTGCAATTATGTAAGTACAATATATTTCTTAAAATGTGTTCATTTGACGAAGGCGCATCTAAATAAATATTTTCTTTATATCACACAGCAATTATTAATTATTATATCAAATATATAATAAACAAATCTAATAAATATTCTTCACTTGTGAAACACTAATTGTACTTATATATTATTAATCAGTAAATTACTATTATCTCGACATCTCGTACCGCACTAATCGACCATCAATCATAATAGGCAATAATATGACCAAGGATTGTGAATTTAATGTTTTTGGTCGTGCCAATAATTTTATAATATTAATTTTGATTAAAACTTGTGAGATACAAATGTGAATCAAGTTAGGTATACACCTAATTACCATACCGAGAATAACATTTATTTTGTATATTTTAGCAGTATTAGTGTGTAAAACGACAAGTGTATGTATAAATGCTAAAATGCATGTACTTGAATTGTATGTTTTTGTTGCACATACATAATTTGTTAGCACCGTTTAAAGATTGAAAAAGAATGTTTTCATTTAAATATTTATTTTTTATTATTTATCATCGTATAAATGTCGTTGTATATTATATACTTGTTTAAGATTTTAATGTATAGAGAACACACAGAATTAATATTTAATTATTAATGTAGTATTATTTCTTGCAAGTTTTCTGAATGTAAATGTCGAGATGTGTACAGAATTTTACGTTTAGCTTATTGCAATTTTATTCTGTATAATTTCCCATGTGTTGTAACCCGAGTATAAACTGCATATATTTTAAGGATTGGTTTAATGCATATTTTATTAATTCTTAACGCACAAAAACGAGCATAGTTCACAGACGTTTAAATGTTTAATGCAATATGTATGTGCTTAAATTAATTGTACAATAACAACTGAATATTTGTTCATTATCGTTCATACTTACGATTTACTCATTTACTACCTAGAATATTATATTGAACTTAAGATAAGTTTGCGACTCATCCAGTATAATATATACAAGGTACTTTAAACATATTATGAATCAAAATCAAAATAAATAATCTTATTATAACTTAGTATAAGAACAAATCAAATTTTAGTCCTAGGCAAGATCTGCGATTCGTCTTGCACAAGTTTCACTGAACACGGTAAAATTGTGTACCTTCCAAATAATGGTCTTCGTATATTTAAAGGCCATCGTATGATTATTATAAAGATATATAAAACATCTATTTTTATTTATTTTAGCATAATAAAATAACATGTAATCTTATTAAATTAAAATACATTGATAAGCTGATTCGTATACCAACTGAGCTGTGCTCATAACTGGTATACGGAATCTATGGCGAGATTGTACAGAAAAGTTAGATTGGACATAAAAGTATTCGACTTCAATGCATATACGAGAATCACGAATATTATATTTTATAAATATGAATTAGTTTTTAAAGTATTTATTAGCAAGAATTGTATTTTCTTGGTTATATTGTTAACATTTTGACATTTTGTTTACTCACAAATTGTTTATCACGAATTTCTATAAAATCTTGTATCATTTTACTTAATATTTAACACAATGAGTATGAAAGTGTGTCACCACATTAAAAATTAGAACCTTATAAATTAAAAATTACTTCGTATTTGTGATGAATATACTTTTATTTCAATTTTTGTTTTTTGTTTTTAGTTGTACTTAGTATAAAATATTCAGCTCAACTATTATAATGTATGTAAATAAATACATCAAGACAATATATTATATGACATAATAATGAAATATAAAATAAATTAACTTAAGCGCATCATTGTGTGAACGAATATAAAACTATCAGCATATTAGTATTAGATTGATATTAGTATTGGTATTATTATTTATGTATTATTAACAATTGTAAACCGCTGAAATAATGGCTGTATCAACTATAATTATTCTAACCAACTGCGATTGAACAGCAAACACTGCGATATTGGAGCGAAAACAAATTAATATCGACGCAAAAACTCATTCACAAATATGATATATTTATTTGTTGAAAAAAAAATCTAATTTAACCCATGAATAACCGACGACTAATGAAACGATGGAAATATACATACATATGTGTGTATGTGTGTGTGTGTGTGTGTGTGTGTGTGTGTGTGTGTGTGTGTGTGTAAAGGGAACAAGGACTTCAAGTATTCTACCCGTATGTATTATATTCGTATACCCAGGGAAACGTCTCAGAGTGCATACAGAGTGTGGCATGCCGATCGATTGGTTCCTTAGGTGCGTTCGGTGTATCTCCGCAGTTCCTGTCCACGTCTACCGGTCGCAACCAGTCTTCCGAACACCCTGTACATAACACGTATTTGAATATTTTCTCCTGACGCCGATGTGTTATGTTATTATTATTATTATTAATTTTTTTTCTAATTTGAATATTACATCATCCGGTGGATGGAATGTAAATGCGAACAACAGCTTTTGATTCGTTAACCGAATAATCGTCGAATAATATACTATACATTAGGTACGCTCTGGCATAACACGCGTTTTATAAGCGGCGTATATATATATATATATCCATCGAAAATAATAACCCATTGGCTACGATACAATATGTTTTACACATACCTCAGTAGGTACAACACACAGATTATATACCATCTTGATAATGTACGTAGTACATAATATATCAACGATGAACATCATATCCGTAGAGGAGGGAAAGGGAGAGTTGGCATTGCCACTGCCACGGTTATGAATTTATAATAGCAATACAATAATAATAATAATTTAATTTAAACAATCAAACGACGCATTCCGTCCCCTAGCTACTGTACAAATGCCCGCGATAAAATGCCATCGGCTTTCACATTCCGAGTGCGTTTGTGGTGCTATGCGTGTACTGTTCGTGCGTGTTCGTGTGGGCAAAAGAGCGGGTGTGTGTACGTGTGGCAGAGGGAAAAGGATAAATAAATTAACGAAAATCCATAGAAAAATGTGCGTGCGCTTGTATACGTATACGTATACCTACATCGCACGTCATTTCAAACGTCGAAAACGCAACTAGGTATAAACGATGGAATAATAATACATTATATAATTGACGCATGTGGACACGCGGTTCGTACATTATAATAATACGTCTACAAACGTTTGTATACAATATAATATTGCATTCGTTGAATATAAATCGAGTGCACTTCCCATCACTATATCTGTACGTTATTGTTAAAAAAAAATTAAAAAAATTACCTACGACGGTTCGCCTATAATACCGTATACGTATGTAACGCGTAGAATATATATTTATACAATATGCGTATAGATTCTAACCGATATCATTAAGTAATACTATCATTTCGTCCTGCTGTAACAAATATTTCGTCCGAATAATATAAACGGAACGCGTTTTGAATAAATAACAATTTCTAACGACGAGAACCCGTTTTTTATTCGTATATACACAGAATATCATGAGAAAAAAAAAACACACCGGTATACAATCATGTCCACAGTCCACACGTAGTGTTAGAGGGTGAATTCCTATAGTATGCACGATGATTATAATATTATGGTCGCGGCTCGTTACACGCATCCGTCTGCAGCTGACAGCTCGTGTTGTTCACAAAATTATATATACATATACAATACACTCTTCATTCGACTCGTACGTTGATTTATATCGATTATGTGGGAAGCTCGGGTTTGTTGTGCGTTATATAATATACGTTACAAAATGAATACTTAAACCAATGTATAAGTATAGGTACACGAGTATATAATATAGTGATACATCTAACAGACGTATTATTTTCATAGTTAGCCTTCGAAAATAACACTGAGATTATCAGATCGAATAAGTGGGTATTATAAATGGATTAACATAATATTTATTACGTCTAGTAGGTGTTGCGCGACTTATGTTTAAATAAAGGTTATACGTTGAGTAAAGCTTTTTTCTCGCAAATTCTGAATTCGCCTATCCCCGAGGGTACTTTGTATTTCAAGTATTTATAATGGACATAAATATATATTATCCTTATTATTATTCATAATTAATTACGATTTATATATCCACCTATGATTTTCTTAAGAACTTATCATTTTCGAGGAATTATAAAACTATTCAACTGCGCGTATACCTACGCGGCTACTTACGATTGTAATATCATTGAACGATTTTCGTTCAAACAAAATAATTATGTTACTAGAATTATAAACAATAAAATAATCTATTAACTAATGAAATAACGGTACAACGCTATATATTCATGCGTCATCATTCTATAACCTGATGGTAATGAACAATGTAATTGTCAATTTGTCATCAAAAGTCAATATTCTATTTTTTAATTCCATTAACCAGCATGATCATATACTCGTCAGTAGCATTCATTTTTCGGATAATGACTTTTTTGGAAAAGGGATATTTAAAATAAATTATCACCTTACTTGTTTTTTTCAAAAATAAGTTACACTATAATTACTATAACATATTATTATAATAATAGGTAATTATGTGAGAAGACGGAAAACTTAAAATCGGTCACTATGTCTTCCATTGAAGTAGACAGCTCAGCTTTCCTATGCAACTGTAACATAACATTCATTCCTGAACTCTAAACCGTAAATATCGCTTATACTCGAGGAGGAACGTTGTAAAAACATATTTAAACGTTTGACTATAAGGCAAAGAAAACTACGGCAAGATGTTTATAATTGTAGAAGACAATTTAACATTAAATAATAATTAATATTAATATAAATCTGACTTATCTTTCAAGCTGAATCATAACATTGTCATAAACAAAGCTTTTAAAATGCTTGGTTTTGTTAATAGAAATACACAACATTTCAAAAATATAATTTGTCTTAAAACTCTGTATTGTTCCTTAGTTAGGTTAGGTTAGGTTAGGTAGAATTTGGTTCTCTAGTTTAGTCCCAAAATCTCTCTACATATAATAAAGACTTGGAAAACGTACAACATACATTTTTAAAAAGACTTGCTTTTGTTACAAATTCTCCTTTAACTAATGAATCCTACAAATCTATCCAGGAATCTATTGGCTTAAACTCACTTCAGCTTAGACAACAAGTTGCTGAAATTACTTTTATCCTCGATTTACTAAACGGTAACATTACTTGTCCTAAACTATTAGCCTTAATCAATATCAGAGTTTCCTCATTTCATTCACGAAATAAAGAATTATTCGTCATTACTTTTTATAAGAAAAATTATGGTAAATTCTCATTTTTCCCTCGAGCTCTTGAATTAGCTAATAAGGTCTCCATCCATCTTGATTTTTTTTGTCTAATCGTCATCATTTTAGAGGTAATATTTTCTATGTATTAAATAATTTAATTTAGTCATTCTCCTTTTTTCTCATATATGTTATAATAATATGTTTATCTTGTTTTCTTATATTAAATTGTAGTTTTTTTTTTTTAATTCGCCTGTTATAATGTCATTGTATGTCACTTTTTTTTTCTTTTGATGTAAAGGACGTCGGTCCGTTAAATTAAGCTAAATAATGTATATTCATTGTTGCTTTAAATAATTAAATAAATAAATATTTGTTTTGTCAAGTTATGTTCTTACCGAACAACTTTTCTAAAAGTTAAAACTACATTGAAATATTTATGTTTACACTTTTTTATTTATTCTTTACATGGATAATTGGTGAGATTATCTGTATAGTTTATTTTGTTGATCATTAGATCAAATTAAATCATTTACTATTAACATTTATTTTTCATTGAAAAAAAAAACATAAATTACAAAAAATTATATTAATTTGAATAATACGTGGTACGGAACTATCTCAACAATTTGAAGGATAAAATTAATATAAGTTATCAAGAATGTCGATTTATCAAACGAATTGAGTGTGTATAGGTGGTATTGAAGGAATTTTTTACTTTCAACTTGTAAACAATTTCGAATTATTAAGATTCCGTTGTAAAAATTTGGGGCCACAAATCGTTTTAAAACAATACTGTTATCGAAACAAAAAAGAACACGATATTTAACTAAAAGATTGACCACGCACTGTTTGAAAACAGTAAAATCAGTTTAAAATTCTTAGGCTAACAAGCCAAACATTTTTATTTTATAAACGGTATCAAATAAAATCTTTGTAGAACAAAATAGTTTCTATCTTAAAATGTATCAATACCATAGTACAAACATAGTACAAAAATAGTAAGCTTATAATGTATTTAATGTTAAATTGTACACAACTTGTGATATATCGAGTATCCAATGTACACGTCATGTTCTGTTGAATATAATATACAGAAGAAGCCATAACCCCAAAACTCAAGAGGACATTTTAAAACCCATTAATTATATTTTATAATATAGTATTAAAAATCAATTGTATACGAGTTTTTAATTCATACGGTACCGATTTTTCAAACAATTACACATTATGAATATATAGGTTTTAAATCAATATTTTTTATCATTTAAATTTCAATAGTTTAATCACTATTATTATAGTTCACTTTACGTTGCATTGAAATCTATATCTTGTAATAAATTTTGATCACGTAATACTATATATTTATCCGATTACTATATGTGAGCTAATGGGATATCTACAGAACAAAAATAAACATTGAGATTTAGAACGTTTTATTTTAATAAAATATGTACTACACGATTACAACACATTGTCGCTGAGAAATAATAAATTTAATAGAAACTATTAAGACGAAAATACGTCAGTATATGACCTATATAATAAACTAATAGTTATAAATAATATAGCACACATAAATATATAATTAAACTTTCATTATTATTTTCATTGTTTCATATTGATATATCGCAGTAAATAATATAGGTAGGTATATCTACACTTGTGATAGAATATGACAGAGGGAATGGGACATTCTTTTCAGGTCACACATAATGTAACTTTAAAAATAATTTATGTAGATCTAATCATCTGAATTATTTATTACAGATATATGTACGAGCATGATGTTAAATATAATATTTATATAATACGTAGTATAATATTGAAACTATTCTGTTCGCTAATTTTACGTATTTACATACGAGGAAATAACACGAATCGTACAGTTTTTCAACCTAAATCGGTGTTCATTTGGTCCAATTTTTCGTCCACACGTGACAACGATTACGTCTTCGCTTCATCGTCCACAACTTTACTAAGGTCAGAACAAGTAACCCAAACTACATGCAACGTTAACGGCCTGCCTAGGGTCATAGAATAATTTATGTTCCTCGTTTAATACAAAATTCGCCCAAAGTGAGAGGCTATATATAATAATATTATGTAGAGCTATGATTAACGACAAATAAAATAATTACACATTTACATAATAGTTCAAAAACTATGAGTAAGACTATCCTGATCCGGCCGGTATATGTGATGTTCACGATACTCACACACGCACTCGTATTATGTATTATGTATATGTATGTATCATGTATGTATAGTATAGGCGCATAGTAATATGTGCAATGTCTAAGAGTGACTGTGTGCGCTGTGCCACCGAAAGTATATACTCCTAGACAAATGATCGTTTCGTATAAATATATTATACACCATATATATGTATATAATACATTATTATTAATTGGCAACAAAATACTTCCTGTAAATATCAAATTGATTATTTATTTAATATATATACACATTATATATATATATTTGTACTTGGTTCGAAACGCTACCGCATTTCTAAATAGTTGATCAATTCAACAAAAAAAAAAAAAAAAACCGACTAAACCGGTCTTGCTAAATACCTTTCGTCGAAATACTATCCCAATAAAATAATGCAGATGGGGAGTCGCGCGCTTTGAAGGAAGTGTTTTTAATTAGAAGGCAAACGATGAAGCTTATAATTATAGATACCTATACGGCTATAGAGCTATACGTTGTCGTCGAATAAGAACGATGACGGTTGACCGAATATAGTATATCACATAGACAGTGACATAAGTAATATACCTATACGTAAGTATATAATCGTGTACTGGTGTATATGTATGATACCTATAGCTACGTATATTCGTGACGGTGAATAACCGTATAAAAACGCGCATACATATGCCCACTATGAGGTGTCGCAATCGTGGTTTTTATACATTTACCATTGAAATATGGTTAATTATTATTATATATTTCACCGTTACTTTTGTCCGTTGAACGAATGTCATTATTTTCAGTGAATTAACACTACAGTCAGGTATAAGTTGGTGTATTATTGTTTTTTTTTTTTTTTAAGAAAGAATAATTTAATGCCGAGAGAATACAACACGTCATAATGAGCAAGCCAATCTGGTCGGTAATTTATGTAGCTATACTGACTGTCAAAAAAATTACAAAAATAAAGAAATACCTAGTAATAATACTATTGAATTACAATTCATTCAAACGTAAAAATCGGTACTCAAGTATACCTGCTATTACTTACACATTAAAAATTAATAAAGACAAATTACTTGAAGGTGTACATTTTTTTCCAGTACCTATAGTGGAATATCATATGAATTCTCTTGGGTATGTTAAATTGTTAATCATATGAAAAATAATATTAATATATAATATTATATAACGTTTTGTGAATTATAAATGAACATGGTAACTATAGTAAGTAGTAATTACTCACTATACCTAAATAGTGACTTATCGGAGTAATAGGTATTTTACATCGAGTAACTATAAAGTCTAATCATTGCAAATTTTGATTCTAAGAGACACAGTAATAATAAGAACGCACTGTATACCTACCAATATGTTTCATACCGCTCGCAGTCATTAATTCTGTACGAATAGAAATATATTATTATTATATATTATTTTTTTTTTCGACTTTTCCTTTACTGTCAACAACTATTCGTTAATGGCTATCGAAACAAATCTGCGCATATCGCATGTGCGTATTATCTATTCCTACATATAATGCAGTACCAGCCGTGGCAGCCCGTCAAGGACGTCGTCGTCGTCATCGTCGTCATCGTCATCGTCAAGCTCTGTGCGCGAGAATACAACATTATTATCTTATTATATATACATAATATTATATATTATCATTCTGCGTCTCCCGCGTGTGCACTAAACTTTGAGGCGGAAGCGTGAACGCGAAAAACATAATGCCGATATAAAAATATAACACGGACGTAATTATTATGGACAACTTAAATGGTAAATGTATAATATGTAAATATATGTGAATATAATAGGCGTATATATAACAATAATTTAGACCGTCCTTGCGGTATATATATATATGGGATGTGGATACTTACGCTTTATGATTCATGATTTGATATTACGTGACCAGTAACCTTACAGCGAGGGGGTAGTATAATATTATTAGTATTACTGCAGCGGTGGTCGGACAAAAACGATCGATCAACCGGCCGATACCATATTTCCAATAGCAAGCCAATACACGCGTATCGTATATAGATCCATATGTGCTCACAACATACATATTATAAATGAACGTTTTGTGGTGTATGCCTATCTACGCGCGTGTATTGCGCCGGTCAGTGGATTGATCGTCGAAGCCGATCCGTACGACTGTATAGGAAGTTTTTACGTGTAAGAAAAATTTGAATAAAAACGATTTTCCGAATCCTCCTTAGCAATACACAATTTTGCACATAATATATACCGTATAATAGTTCTATCATTTATATGACTTTATGAGTTATAATTTATAACCCAGTCGGTCATAAGCGTAGGCCGAATACGGAGAAGTAACATTATAATGTAAGGTTCTGACACATTTGCATCGCAGTCATTATCGCACCAGCTTGTTTGGAAATATTTTCGTTATTCTGTTACACGCTATATATATACATATTACAACTAATTTTCATTACCCGGTATCTAATTTGCCAATATAATGATTATATTAATACAAATAATACCAGGCTAAACATTTTAACCAATTATAATAAAGTAGTGTTTACTCTATACATAATAAAACGAAAGTACTAACTAAATTTTATACCCATATCTTCAGCTGTTCTGGCCCCTCTCAGAAGTTTAATTTTAAAAAATTCTTTGTTAGTGCCAGGGCCGGCCGAAGATACGGGTGAACCGGGTGGTTGCCCGAGGCACCATTTTTATCAAGGTGCCTTAGGGCCCCAGACAGACCAGCGAAAGCCGGAAATTTTTTTTAAGGGGGTTGAAAGTTGATATTTAATTTGTGTAGGATCGGGCCGGCCCTGGTTTATGCTATTACCTACATTTTTTTACGTCATAATACACGATTTTGAGCAAAAGAATTGCTTCGATGCACATAAAATTACAAAGTTGCAATTTTTCTGATCTGAATTTTTTTTCAGTTGGTGCGTTGAAGAGGTCAATTTTTAATTACCCCATACATTTTCGAATAATTGAGTAACACAGAGTAAAATTATCAAAAATTAGACTACGATATTATAGTTATTTGATTATTATTTTGGTTGTCATAGCAACTCGAAACATTTACTGAGTACTTAATTCCATCATTATAAAATCAATATAAATTCAACGTATAAAGATGAAATATTTGATGACCAATTAGATGAAAAATTATGCATTTGAGTCAAGAGCTCAAACTTCTATTGACCCTTAGAATGCGATTTTCGAAAAATCCTTTTTTAACGGATACCTATATCATATTAGCTATCTATATGCGAAATATCAGTACGATCCATCCAGCGGTTCCGGCTAAGCAATAATGAATCAGTCAGTCAGTTAGAACACGTTGTTTTATATAAATGTATAGCACCGTCCACGAGGAGAGAAGAAAACATATAATTAATAATGTTAGTGCATGTCGTCGCACATTATTCCATTGAATACGACTGCGGTTACGGCAAAACTGCTGCACGAGAGTGTACAATCGGATGCATTACACGTGAGTGCACACGAAAACTTTAAACGCTAATAAACGTGTTTATTCTAAACATAAAATAATACAGTATATATTACATATAAACACACTCGCACGGGTGCACATACCACTAATCGTATATGTATGTTATGATCCAAAAAATTCAAATGCACGCAAAAATTATGGTCCACGCACGCTCGAAATCGATCACTTTCACTAGTCCTGCTTTCACTCGTGGTTATACCTAGATGCTCGAGTGCCGGTGCACACAACATACACACACACACACACACACACACATACACACGCACAACATGCGACTATAACAACAACACCTCTGCAGGTGACAAAAATACGACAAAAATATACGCATTTGCGAATGTATTAATATAATGACTAGGGAGTGGAAGTTTGGATTATGTTCTAAAACACCAAGAAATATAATACTTCAATACATAAATTACTCACATTGTTTATATTCGCATATTTACACGTTATATATTAAAATCATATTATTATTATTATATACTATATACTATATTATATATATTATTTTATTATATCATCAACTCTTTGTATACTATAAATCCCAAATAATTTATATCGATTAAAGGTTATTTATTTATGTTATTATTATTAAAACTATTGTCAATATGCTTGAAATACCTATCGAAAATATGAATTTTTTCGATTAACAATAAATATACTTTTAATCTCGGATAATTTTGGTTACATTTATCAATTCAATTGGTTTATTGCATTTATGTTTATTGGGACAACCGTTCCTGTCTTTCGTAAATAAAAATCGGCGATGGCATTAGGTAGGTACGGTATTTTCATAAATCCGAAATGAATGAAATTTTAAAATTCAAATAAGAAATAATAATAACGGAACAATACATAATACCTCGATATCAACACGGACGTAATATTATTCTCGAGCGAACAAAAATAGTTGAATTATGCAACTCATAATCATATTATAAAAGTCATAAATAGACTTTACGTAAAATTAATGTTCGTGGTCTTGCTCCGCGTTAATATTTTGGACTTGAAGGGATAAAAAACTTTTTACGGTCAAAACATCCCCACTTTCTAGCATGACAGCAGCACATGCACGACAGCGACTACGTGTACGTTTCCTCGTGATCGCGACATAAATCGTGTTTGTTATACTCGAATCGGACGTTGTTATTCGGCCCCGAGCGGTTAAATATATAGAACGCAAATAATAATATAATATGATTATACAATGCGGCGACAAACAAATAATAATACCGTTCCGTCGGCACATGGTGAATTTACACCAGTAAAACGCGCGAATACAGAGACGTGATGAAAACACGACGATGCCGACGTTTCGGGGAACGGAGAAGGCGGAAGAGGTTAAGACATATTATGAGAATTGCAAATTATTGTGCGTATTATTACGTCGTTCTGATAAACACACGCGCGGTGCAAAACTAAATATGAGAATCGTTGCAAAACACCGTACGGCGTATATATAGCGCACAAGAATCCTTCAGAAGACATATTGTCATATTATATATATGAATACGATTTTTACGTTGTATACACGAGTAATATAATATAATAGTAATAATAATATAGGTGTACGCTTTCCTAAACCGTTTTCGGACACAGCACGCATACGCACTTCAACGCGCGTCGTCTTCGCGTGGGAAATTCAAGGACCCTAGCTCTCGCCGTTGGTCTCCCCGACGGATATCCTCCGCCTCTCGGTTGCCCCATTGTACAAACGAATATAATACAAAACAATAATATAATATCAAGCGCAAACGGTGGACGATGACGACAGATTTGTGCAACAACATTATACATAATATACACATCGTTTTCTATATACAGTATAATATATAGGTACATAAAAAGGTTTCCAGGTCAATCGCGTGCACAGGTATATTATATTATAAATTCTTCGACGAGCTCGGATCCGAGGACGACAACGGATTCGACAGAAATTTAAAACACGTAGAAAAAAAAACAGAATCAAACGAGCCACTCGTCGAGTCTATAATGCGTGTTTATAATATATTACCTATATTGTTGTCAAGGACGGGTGCGTATACGCCCTAACTGCAGTAGTTCGCGGGACCACCCCATATATGACGACGACGACAGCACTACACATTATGCTGCACTTTACTATATGATACGTTTGTTTCTGTTTTCTCTCTCTCTCTCTCTCTCTCTCTCTCTCTCTTTCCACCATATAATTCGTATATACGCGAACGTGTACAGTACATATTATTATAGGCGTGCACAATGCACAAAGCTCTCGTCGGCAAGACGGTGGTCCTGCTGGGCGTAGTCCAGATTCAGAAAAAATCACGTATAACAATACACACGCCACGGCTATTGGTGTGCTCGTGTGTGAGTGCATGCGTGCGTGTGCGTGTGTTTTTTTTTCTTTTCGGATATCGAATCTCACACGACTGGAATACTCAAGTGGGGCTGAGGTCGCGGCGCTGGGTAGGACGTACGCATATAAAACAAGAGGCGAGCACCGGCCACTCACCAGTGCCGATCTTCACGTTATCGCCCGCGAAAGTGAACTCGATCCATATTTCACACAATTATATACTTTTCTCATTGTTTTTTTATTTTTTATTTTTTTATTTTTTATTCATTTCCTCAGTGATTCTCGTTCATTGTTTCTAAAACATTTCTACGAAATTACGATCGCACATCAAACGAAGCCCTCAAAATGATGGTTTATCTACTCGCGTCTGTTCTGCTCCTCGCCGTATACCAAGGTAATAAACAATTTAACAGTGCACTGTTGCGCGTGAACCGCGTACCTATAGGTAGTTTATTACTATTTATGCATAAGGGCGACACAATAAAATATTTTGTACGCATAGGATTTTTGTGAATAATTAAAATACACAAACGGTTAATGATCACGCTTTCGGCGAACTATCCACGTCCGAAAAAAACAAAACAACGAAAATCGAAACATCGATAGTCTCTGCATATAGATTACACACGTATATATATATTATGTAGTCGCGTTTTACGCAACGTTTATCTGCAGTATGAATTGTCATATTAATACTAACATAGCAGCTTACTCGTAAAAAAAAATTTGCCGCGATTCCGCTATAATATTATGTATACAACATATTATTCATCGACTGGTTCAATATAAAAGGATCTATAATATAATCTGTTATGTATAGTATGCGCAAAATTCACGAAGCACGCCACAAATACGTGATTTAATATTGGCGTTTTAGCGACACAGTTTCGTTTACTTATGTAACCGGTCAGTTTTATTTCCAAAAATCCGTCTGTATACAAATATTATACTATATACGCTTTATTATTACATCATCATAACACACGACTATATCGGGACACGCGGGTCTGTGTATGGAGCAATACACTTGTTATGTCGTTGAATATGTGTGTGTGTGTGTGTGTGTATAAGAGTGTATTTGTACACACAGGGGATAGTACTAGTAGCAATAGTACTTATATACGTATTTATTATAGTAAATAATAATAATATGTAGACTATACACACACACACACATACACATATATATATATATATATATTTATATAAAATAGTATATACAGCGAGTGAGTGAAAGAAAGAGAAAAATTGCAGCCCGACACCATTGTGGTCGGTCGACGACGTGACGTTTGCGCAGAGACAGTGTGGGAAAAGTGAAATTTTGACACGTTTCCTCCTTGCTGGTGGATAAGAAATTCCTTCACCCGGGAAACGCGTTTACACGCACATACATAAATGCATACGGAACGCAAAAGTATATGACGAGTCAGGGACGACCGGAACGGGAGGCAATAACGCATAATATTTTTCTTCTTAATTTTCGAGTAAAATAATTTCAATTATTTCCTCTTGCATTCCCGTGAGAATACAATAGTTATACGTTAAGGCCCGTTATCATAACAGTGCATATAACATACCCTTTTTTTGGGCATACTGCAGATAACTCTGATCTTCATTTGCGTGGCCGTCCCTGAGTTGAACCCGTATCGTTAACGTGTTTCCGGCGAGGTGAGCGAGGCCGTTGGTGATGCTAATGCAGTTTACTGCATGTAGCCTTCCTCTATTCGTTGTATTGAACACGATGAGTCGCAAACGGGTCTGCTGCAGGTGCTGGCCGCCACTACGGTCCAGACGCTTTATTACTTCCTATGCATAATATTATTTATATATACATGAATGGTACAACAAACACGTTATTAAATAGACAGGTAAAAAATAAAAATAGGGTGCGGTCGAGAACGAGAGTGAATATACAATCTATAATGCATATTATGTAGATAGGTAAGATATAATAATAGTGATACGATAATCTAGAGCCCACATAACGCGAGGTGTTGTACATTTAGTTTATATTATGCGTGTGAGTGAGTGTGTGTGTGTGTGTGTGTGCGTGGTAACCTTCAGATAAGAGGGACGGAGAGACAGGGAGAGTGCGTTTATGTATGTGAGAAAGAGAGAGAAGGAGACGGAAAGATTTAAAACTAATAAATGCGATTGAACTCGATTTTATAAACCGGAAGACGTGCGTGTGTGTGTGAGTGTGTGTTACGTAATCGCGTCACAGACGTTTTAGATGGCTTTGAGGAGACGTAACGCCACCAAACCCTTTTTTTCTTCTTCTTCGTCATTTCTTCATTTCTTCTTTTTCTTCTGCTATTACTTCTGCGGGCGTTGGCGGCCACTCACCTCTAGACCATTCCGAAATGTGACGGCGTGTAATGAATAATGGATAGCCGATAATAACGAGTCAAGACACGATTGGTGAGCTCACGGAAAACACATATAATATATTTAATTACGCAACGCACACGTATATATATATATATAGAAGTATATATGGTATGTACCTATAGTAAACGCACCGTTAAAGACTTTTGTCAACTTTTGGGCACGCCCGAGGACAGCGATAACCTACATATATATATTATACATATGAATAATACAAGTTTATATATACATAATATAGAGTCTGGATGTAGTGATATAATAATAATAATAATAATAATTCCGTTTTCTCTGTCGAAGAATGTCGTGTGACTAGATTACGCGTTTGGTATAATATACGTATTTCGCACCCATGGCCTATGGTAGGACCATAAAAACGAGTTCGCTTTCTACTGCCACCGTATAATATTATTGCCGCGCTTTGGGCTTGGTCTGCGGGCGCGCGCACCGTTCGGTTTTTGTTTTCCGCTGCAACGTCCATCGCCGTCATCAACTCCCCGTCGCCACCGCGGATCCTTCGATTCGTGCAAGCGCGCGCGTTACGCCAGTCGGTCGTACACAAATACCAGCAATTCTAATCAATGGGGGCCGCATATTCGTGGCGGCGTACATAAAAACGTGTACTTACCTATGGCCGCGTGCGCGCAACAGGAAAGGGCATAGATCAACGCGTTCAGGTCACCCGGTGTTACGTAACCGTAGATGCGTCCCGCACGCTATACAGTGTTGCAAGACCTGCGCATCGGGAAGGATAAACGATAATAATATTCTACGCACACACGCACACACACGTACAAACGCACACGCACTTGTGTAGACGCGACCTGTCCCGACTGTTTTGTCGTCGCCGGCTCGTCTTAACAGAAGCCATGTGTGCATACTGCAGTGACGTGATTGCTGGAGGAGACGAATATTATTATCCCATAGCGAATATAGAGTGGATAATTGATATTTGGAACGGTGTAGGGAACAACTACTGTAGGACACGTTATTCTTGGCAAGCAATAATATAATATGTATGAGATCAAAACACAGAAGATTTGTGTCCAATAATTTCCCGGGGAAAAAATATCTGCAACAAAGTCACCCCTTAACTTTTATAAATCAGAAACAGTACTGTAATTTAAATTAGAAAAAAAAAGCGGGTAATCTATAAGAATTAATAAGCTCAAAGCTGTGCAAACTAATCTACGGGTGGAATTCATCCTCATATAGTTCTAGATCTGGTACGCGATTATGTCTACTGGTGGGGGTACATAATTTATTCAATCTCAAGTCACGTATTGTTTACATACTTTATCAGATATACATTTTAAGTAATTATAGGTAATGATAAAATTCGTTTCGTAATATTTGTCAACTCCTCTCTAAATAAAATACGCAATTATATTTATAAATACTCGTTTGCGTATCGTTTTAATTTTTTCGGTCCAGACGTAACATACAAGTATGACGACAACAGGTAGACACATAACAGACTCTTACGTAGAGGGAAGTAACAGTAACAATTAATCGAATTCGCCAATTTATATAGTATACACTCACGTGCGACGGTATGTATAGCGAAAACCGGCTTACAACTTCACATCTGCACTCCGCCGCCGCCGAGGGAGCATCGTGTGTGACCCCCCCGTTCGAATGACCGCCGGTGTCATACCTGGCCAGTCAAAACCGGATACATGTACGCATTACCTATTAAGCGACGTATGTCATAATTATTATTATTGACCCAGAAACCTGGGGCGAGTTGTCGAGCTCCATTCTCGGCGTCTACTACGCACAAACACGAATGGGTTATGACTTTTGCGTAATAGCCAGTGGTTATACCTATACTCGACGACAAGCGCATTACACATACCTATATAACGGCTCGTGGGCGAGGTAGAGCAACAATTGATTTCGTGTACCAATTGTGTACGGCGGACAATGATATTATAAGCGTGGCGAGATACAGAGAAAAAGAGAAAAAGCCACTCGAGTCGTTGCACTAAAGGTCATGATAATGCGATAAAATCCCACTACATAGGTACGCGTCTTCGGGCTGAACGCCAAACGACTATAACTACACGGCTACACATAACATTGCGTATACCGACTGCACGCTGCCCAACTCCGGAGGCACTATTCGTACGGTCAACTCTGGTCCCCGATTAATATATTATATTATATACGTCCTGGACACAATACGTATATTTTAATAACGCGTACCATGTTAGGTGCATAATGAATATAGCGCGTTTGGGTATACAACACGAATAATAATAATAGTAATAATTATTATTATTGTTATGTAATAATGTCGTCGTCATCGTCGGCTACCACGTTTTGAATACCACCACCGCCGCGGTCCGTCGCCCGGCGACGACCAAGCTTTGAATACCACCAGGCGTCGTCGTTACATAAGATCTGAGTATACACCGCGGACACAATGGATAGCCCCAAGGTCCTGGGAAATAACAAATAATATAGCTGCGCGCGCTCTTGCCCGTTGGTTGTCTATTAAATATGCGTCGTCGTTCGTACCTACCTACACGTGTGCGCGTAATGATGTACACACATAACAATGTGTTTTAATTTTTTTTTTTTCCACGCAGTTCACGGCCAGAGGGAAGAGTTCAAGTGTCCGGACGACTACGGTTTTTACCCGCACAGCACATCGTGCGACAAATACTGGAAATGCGACAACAACGTGGCCGAGCTGAAGACTTGCGGCAACGGACTGGCGTTCGACGACACCGACCCCAAGTTCCTGAAGGAGAACTGCGATTATCTGCACAACGTGGACTGCGGCGCCAGGTCGCAATTGGGTAAAAACCAAAATTCCTTATAATACGATTGTCACATATTACACGACGCGCCTGTTATTACGTTAAATAATATACTACAATACTTCGTCGCATTTACAATGTCCGTCTCGTTTTCCCCACAGAACCGGCCATCGGCTCGTTGCACTGCCCTAGATTGTACGGAATCTTCCCAGATGACGTTAAGTGCGACACCTTCTGGAACTGTTGGGGAGGAGAGGCCAGCAGATACCAATGTTCCCCCGGTCTGGCTTACGACCGCGAGTCCAGAGTGTGCATGTGGGCTGACCAAGTACCCGAGTGCAAAATCGAAGGTTAGTACATAGTGCATGTATATATAAATATATGTATGTACGAAAAGTCTTGTGTTGTGTATGATAACGACATTTTTCCTCCGTCCCCGTTGCGCAGAAGTAGCAAATGGATTCAGCTGCCCGGCCGCCGGCGAACTCTTGGCCTCCATAGGATCATTCAGCAGACACGCTCACCCGGAAGACTGCAGGAAATACTACATCTGCATGGAAGGTACAGCCAGGGAATACGGTTGCCCAATCGGCACCGTTTTCAAAATCGGCGACTCCGACGGTAGCGGAAGCTGCGAAAACCCCGAGGACGTTCCCGGATGGTAAGCAAACGCAATATTAAAATATATTATTATATAATAGCGGTTATTACGTACATTTTTTCTTCTACGCAACCACAAACTCTCTAACATAATATAATATAACTCCGGTCCTGAACACGATCCCGTGTAGATGTTCATGTTTTATGATCCACTCACCAATGATTTCGTATATTGTTTTGAAAAATAACGATTTTACTTTTTTTCTTCGATACTTTCCATTTCATTATATATTATTAACAGGCATATAAAATATAATAATTGTATCTTAAAATATTCATCCAATGGCCTTCTGATGACGGGGATTTTTATTTAATAAAAAAAAAAATTATATTCATTTTAAACTTTTCATACTACGTCAGAACCAGAAAACAAATATTTAACAATTAAATATTTTCTCCGTGTACCGATTAAAAAAAGCCTACTCTGCCATCCCCCGTTAGAACTGCAATAATGAGTGCTCACGGGTTCGTAAAAAAAAAAAAAATAGAAGAGTAATAACTCTTTAATAATAAATTAATGTACGTTTATTAACAACCGGCGTGCATGTGGCTGCATGCGGTCACCGCGAGGGTGAAATATAAAAACGTGCGAGTGCTGCATGCGCAAGCGTTATCTCACGATATGGACAGACATACAAATAGTGTATTGTCTTGGAATGCACCACCATTATGTGTATATTTTCTTGGATACTTTTACGAGCGCCGGTCGATGGCGTTTTCAAATATTTTTTAAATCTCCAAATATCTAAAAATATTGTAGGTATGCATGACGATAACGTGTAAAGAAACTATTTAAGTGTATCGATTTAGAAAAACCAGCGGCTCGGAACACGACGAAAGTATATTATTATACATTTTTTTTCACTATGAAAGTTATCCAAAACAATCATTATTATTACAAATATACTTATTATTATTCTTATTATTATTATTATTATTATTATTATTATTGCGATCGTCTGGTGTGAAAACGCGCAAGCATAGGTATCATATACCAGCTGTAAAATATATGCATATACATATTATGTATGATATGATACATAATATATACATATATATAATCATATACATATTATAATTTATAAACGTTATACTCGGTGAACGCGCGTATAGTTTCACGGGCCGATTGCGTTCCAGATGCGGTGAGAACGGAAAATCGTTACGATCTCGGAATACGTATCCACGCCGTTTGCCAATGTATATTATAATACTTGTACACCTCGCATAACTACATAATGATCACGTGCAACGTGCATGATATACTCGTACACGCATCTGCGTAAACTATTCGCCAGTATTATATTATATAGATACAGTGTACACCTCGTACAGCATATTTGTATATTAAACAATATTATTAGTCGCAATAAAAAAAAATTTATACCAATCGTTTAAACCACAAAAGTGAAAGTGATATGGCGTATACAAATATTAAATATCATATAATTATACCCGCGGCGGCGGTAGCGACAGCCGATAGTGGTTAAAAGGAAAAAGTTCCCGCATACCTATATAATATAATAATTATTATTATTATTAGGGTAATCGATACGCTCACGTAGGTTTATATGTGTGGACAAAGCGTATATAGTCGACTGCGCGAGTACAACAATAAAATTATGAGGAATAGCATAGTTTCCTCCCCCCATAAAAACCCCAAAATTTAACACAGACACGTGAGAATCGGATATATCTTAATGAATTCTGCAGGTGCACCTGGTTTGTAGAGAAGACTTGCTCGCAAGGCGAATTTACTCTACATTCGCCTCCTCAGCTGTTGAAGCTTTTAATTTTTTACTGTCGAATAATATCTTTTTAGTTTTTCGATATGAAATCACTTCTGCAGATGTTCTTACGTATAGACATCACGAAATAGATTTTTCAATACACTCAAGCCTTCTGAAATCGCACGCCAAAATATCATTTTTTTTTTCTGAATTACATACTTACAATCCTATTACGAAACGCCGATCGATCGGGTGAATCACCATAATGATGGTATCATGAAATGCGATTCATAAAAATTTGGCCATAGTTCAATAATTCACTGCGACCGCCTCTTATCCTCTCTGCAATTGAAAACAACCTGAGATTACTAATAATAATAATAATTAAAACATATCGTCTATACGCGGTGACATAATTTTTGTTCGTCCTTAACGGCCGGCGACTCTAAAACCAATTAATACAATCACTGCAATTAATTAGCATTTCGATGTTTTTCTCCGATAGCGTATGTATTTGTGTGCATAAATGCATAATATATAAAACCAGATTTGGATAAAATACTTTAAAAAAATATTTGGAATAAGTACCTACTCGAGTGCTTGCAGGAAAAGTAATATTCCGAATATGTACTCAAATAATTTGTAAAAATTGCGATTCGAGGTTCCTAATACATTATTAAGAATACTTCCTAAGTCTGCATACAACAAACGTCCCCTTCAACGTTCGTTAGTCGAAGACGGTTTAATGCGATTTCAAAACGCGCACACTTCCATACAATCGACTTATGCCGTCGCAGTCGCTACCTTGGGCTCGAAATCTAACACATTCAACGGCAACAATATGATAATATACAGCTACCGTATATTCGTATGCGGGTATATAATGGTTTTTTAATATTCTTCGTACGATTGTTTTCCCTTCCCCTGTCTCCTCTGATGACGGCTGTTTTTTTTTCCGATTTCTTGCAACACGCTCATTGTCACATTGTACTCATTATCCTTAATAATAGTAGATAGGTAGGTAGGTATTTCTTATTCGCTGTACACGGACAGACGTTAAGTTGTCGTTGTACGCGGTACAATAATTAACACGCGTAGGTAAATATTATATAACTTATATAATATTATTATAATAAAGTAGGTACGGTACACCCCTCAAGTATATACGTCACATTGAACATCGACATAATAATAATAATAATAATAATAATAATAATAATAGTAATAATAATACGGCGTAATACACATATTGTACACATTAGCACATTGTTGAGTATGATGTGTTTAAGTAGAATGTACGTAGTATATTATATAGTATATAATAACGCGGCAACGGCCGTGAACAGGGTAAGAAAAAAAAAACAAAATCAAAAAAACAAAAAAAAAAAAAAAACGAAAAAAACCAACCTACCTATGTGTGTGCGCAGTGAGGACTACTACGGCGACCTGGACCTGAAGGCGATCAGGAAGAGCGAACTGTTGTCCGGTTTGGACAACAAGCCCAAACAGTCGTCGTCGGCGGAATCCAAGGCGGCCCCAGCTGCACCCAAGCCGCAACCCCAGAGGCAACAACAGCAATCCAGCAGGCCGCAATCGCAACAGCCACAGAGGCCGCAACCACCCCAACAACAACAGTCGTCCAAAGACTACGAAGACGCTTGAACGGCGACGGACCACGTCCGGTGACGGTCACACACACACACACACACACACACACACATATAAACACATTACCGCGCAAAAACAACACGTGGACTTTTCGAAAGTTTTTATGATTTTTTTTTCTCCAAAAACTTACGATGTTTGAATCGTGTGAGCTCCGGATGTTCTAAACTCCCTCTAAGTCCCTCCCCCCACGTAGTATTTTCGTCGCTATAACTGCAACACTATTATACACGTGCATTGCATAATATTATATAATACGAGCTATATTGTATACGTATACACATAGGTGCTCACACAATTTAATACGTTTTTTTTTTTATTATTATTATTATTATTACCTATTTTGTTTCCTTTTTTTTATGATTTTTTTTTTAAAAAGACCGACGTCATTATATTTACATGAATTCGATCAGTTTTTCCATCCGGTCCTTTCCCCCTGTGTACTGATCCCTATATGTAATTAATTGAATACAAAATATTACGAAATGCGCTCGGCAGGACATATCCTTGTTGCATAGAACCTTACAAAACATTTTTTTTTTTTTTTTTTGTTAATACACTTAATTAATCTCATATTTAAGCGCAAAAATCAAAAACACAAAACTGACCGAATATATTGTATTATAAGGCAATCAAAGTGCGTGTGCGTTCATACACTGAATGCACGTGTATTTTAAAAACGCCTAATATTCATATATTATACTAAACTGTTATATATATATATATATATACATAAATCACTGTCTTGTCCACAAAATATATTGAATTTTTTTAGTATAATATGTTAAATAATAAAATCGATTAATATATTATTATATATATATATATATATATATTATAAATATTGTGTACAAATTACGCCCTTTAATTTTATGACGTGTACTTAAAAAATCTTTGTAATAATTATGTTTTTTTTTTTTTGTTTTTTAAGATTATAAAAATTCATTTTATTGACTAAAATTAAAAACATAGTTATTATATACAAACAATTGTTGAGTATGTATTTTATATTATTGTTCGCCGTCCTCGTCATATATTATATCCCTATTCTATGGTTGTTATTCGGAAATAACAATATTATTAAAACTAGACACAATAAAAGTGTTATCCGTTTACCAGCTGCAGCATTTAGCGCAAATAACATAAAAATTGTTATCATTAATAAATACAGTTAAATGCATGCACTTACACCGCATACATAGATGTACGGGCATTATGGGTTTAACAAACACATCACTTTGCATGAAGATAAAAGATTCATAATTCCACATTCTTAAAGTTATAAAAGAAAAAATAGTCTATAAGGATTATATTAAACTTATCAATACGTAGGTTTTTGTTTGAACTTAAAGTCACCAAACGAAAATGCCATTTGTTTGTACCCATATGGCTATATAAGTGATTGGGAGAAGAAATAGTTACAATCGGAACCGGGTAAACCTGACGAATAAAACTCAGCGACCTGCCAAAAATCTATACTATTAATCATTATAAACATAAAATATTTCCAAAATAATTTTTTTTCTTTGGCCGATTAAAGTTTTAAAACTCGGTGAGCAGATATTCTTCGGCGTTGATCAGTACGTAGAACCGGTCATCTGAGCACAGAATAATATGAATTAAATTGGTTTGAAAATGATGTTTCACCTATAATCCCATCTACTTTATACATACTTATATGTCACTATTTCGTATTCAATGATGCTTTTGCACCTTACGGATAGTGGTTAAACTTATTCAATTTTATTGTACGTATACAATACGAAATACCATTTTAGACTGTATCGTATATAGGTTAATTTTGTACCACGAACCACGATCTTCTGCACGAAGAACGTCAAGAGATAATAAATACAATTTATTCGGTTAATAATATTACACTTGTTGACTTTCATTTATCACCCACGTCCTTCAATTATATAGTTTAGAATACTTATTAAATCAGATTTAACGATAAAGCAACACCAATTATTGTGTACATATTCCGTCGTCCTTTTGTTAAAATATTCGAACTCAGTAACAAGATCAAATATATGTTGGGTACGTAAATAATCGCTAATCTCGTACAAAATTTAATAGTAAATATATTAGGAACATACTTTATACTCAATTGGATATAATACTTTTATCATATTTTTAAAAAACAATAAAAAATGAAACCGAGTTGACTAAGGATTGAATACTAAAAAGACAAATACCTAAAACGAATTAACGAAACGACTAAAAATATGAATAGTTGGATGTTACAATACTTATGTCTCATCTCTCAAGTCATAAAAAAAATAATTTACTCTTCATTTTAATTAATAAATGACACATTTATTTTAGTCTATGTATGGTGTTTCATATTATTAGACATAACACATAAAATAACACCGATTGTGTTACTACCAAACACTACCTCAAATAGTTTTTATTAGTTTAATTACTAAAGATACCTAAAAACAAATTGATTTCAGCATGTATAACATACTAACCACTTAAATGTAATTTTTTATACATCTAGCTTTTTCAATTGAAACTCTAAGATCATACATGATCCATTAGTAACAGATTAACAATAGAATAAAATGATCAAGTATACAAAATATTAATACTATCATTTTATAATAAATAACAATAACAATATGACTGTTTTTATTATTATTTATGAATAATAAATATAAATTATTTTACGTTTATAGTGAAGACTACTACGGAGATGTAGACCTAAAAGCATTACGGAAAATTGGATACAGACGATGATTGAATAACACTATTTCTTAACCTGAACCAAAGATATTTTGTACAACGCCATACAAAATGGGCATCGATCAAAATCCCAAATATTTAGTTGTTGACGACAACATATTATTTATAGGTACATAATATACAGACTTGCCAAAAAAATAAATGCTTTTTTTATATAATTTATTTGTTATATTGTTTTGATCAAATAACTTAATTTCTTAACTTTATACAAAACATCATTCTGAAACAATAGTATTTATATATCATGACTAGAATGCAATACATAAATATAAATATTTATATATATTTTATTATATAATATACATAAATATATATATATATATATTACTTATAATATATTGTGTAAAAGTTTACAACGATAGGTATTGTATGTAAGCTTAAATATTTAACTATAAATCTTGGTACATAATGAAGCAAAAGAAAATGTTCAAAAAATCACAGTAAGTATATGACATATGGGTAAAATAATAACCTGAGACATTTCGGTTGTGACACCGTGACTAGTCACAAAAAAAAAAAAAAAAAACAAATTGAGCAAACAATTTAAAACAGAACACAAAAATAATTAATACACAAATGTAAGTAGCAAAAATAATAATAATAATCATAATAATAATAATAATAAATAAATAAATAAATAAAAGGCAGTCAACATTTTGATTTTTAACCGAAGATTTGCTCAAATCAAAAGGTTGTACAACAATTTTTTTTTTAATGAACAAAATTAATTATATTGTATATACTATATATATATTTTTTAACTCTCTTTCTTAATAATAAGATTCAGTGAGTTAATTCACCAGTTAATAGACAAATAAGGAACTGGTTACCAGTTAAGTTTCATGTTTATGTTTGATGAACATTCCCATGAAATACTAAAATTGAATCTGACGTTGCTAATTACAATCATACAACTTTTCAACATATTAAACAATAATGTACTGTGCATTACATAAAAAAATTTAAAATAATTTTTAGCGGCATAAATAGTAACTAATCTGTCAAATAATTAATTATGTATGTATGTATGTATTTAACATTGCTTTTCATAAATTAATATCAATATATTGTAAATAAATTGTCTTTTTTAATTGCTAAATTAAATTCCACATGATTTAATAATATTAAAATGCTTTAATCAAAGCCGTGTAGTTTACTCACTGTTTTTGGGAACAGATTCTTTACGTTTCTGTCCACACAGTAGTTGTCATATATCATTAAATTGGCAAACAACACGTCTACGTGGTTGAGGTGTATACCTTCGATCTTTTTCTTCGAATTTTGGTTGGCCAAATAATCGTTGTTGGTAAAATGTATGTAGAGGCGATGATCCACTCTCTGACAAACGTCGTGGAGGAGGAGTTGGTGGAACTGGTGAGACATATCGTCTAGATAAGGCTGGAGAACCATCAAAGGTCTTGCGTATAGGGGCTGGAGAAGAAGGGCACACCTCACGTCTGCCAACCAAAGGGGATGCAATTATGGGTGTATTTTGGTTCCGTGGTGGAGGACTAGGAGGAGTTTTACTCCACGGAGCGAACTTGAGGTAGGTAGATATCAGACTTTTCCTTGGACTAGGTTTTGGTGAATCTGGTGCGTTGAATTCTCTGGGCGTATTACGCTCAAACCGACTGGGAGACACTGAAGATGACCTAAAAATAAATAAATTACAACTTTAGGTTATTACTAAAAAAAAGGAGGGTAAAACTCTGATGACGGGGAAGACTTCATGGTCGTTTGAGAGACAGGGAATAATGATATTGCTGTATTGGTATTTTAAATTTGAAACCAATGTACTATTGCTCTTGAAAAATGACAGAATAAAAAGGATCAGGTGGATCAGTTTATATTTATAAAAATGGTTAGTTTTAAAGTTCTAACTTATGCAATATAAAAAAATATTTCGAAAATCATGAAACATTTATTACATGATAATATAATAATATTTGGTAAATATTTTGAGTCATTATGACAACATATAAAATATAAAATAATTAATATTATATTCTATAATAAAATAGTGCATGATAAAATAGTAGGCGTTGTCATAGATTAAATATACACATATATAGATTAAGTATATTTAATCTACGGTGGTATAAAGTTTGAAACCTATAATATTTTGTAGTATTTTTTAGTTTTTCTCATTTAGAAAACTGTCGAGAAATTCAAAATATAACTCCCTCATAATACCAATTAGACAACATTTTTTTTAAAAAAAGAACCAGTTTTATTCATACTAGAGTAATCTATCCAGTCAAAATTGTGTTACAAATACAATAAAAACTTTCACTCACAATCAAAATTTTAAATCATAACTAATATCAAGTTTTATTTAATCAGCGTCAACAGATTATTATTATAAATAATCTCACCTCGAATGATGTTGATTTTGTTGATGATAGAACCGTTGCAATACTAATGGACTAGTATTGGCAGATACATTACCACCATTTGTCAATTGTTTATATGGTGACAATAAAACTGAAGGAGGCATTTCTGTACTTGGAAAACGTTTTACAGGTTTTGGAGAGTCAAGAACTGAATTGCTAAAATCACAAATAAACAAAAATAAAAGAGTTATTCAAAATAAAATATCTATTAAAACTAACCCATTTATTTTGTTTTTATCAATTATGCTTAATGATGGAAATTGATGATCTGATATATTACGGACACTAATAGGAACGTTTTCTACAACGGGTTTCACTTGTCTGTAAAAGTTTAAAATATTAATATTAAAAATATAATACCAACAATTAACAACAAATCAAGGAAATTACTTGAGTAAATTATTTTGACTAATGGCTTCAGCATACCATTCAGCAACATTAACAATTTTCAACATATACCTTTGTAAAAAAGGATGTTCTAATAATTGTTTATATTTTGGTCTTACTTTATAATCTTTGATCAAGCTAAAATATATAATGAACATACATTACAGTTAAAACCTAATGTTAGGAAAAATTAATTTTTTATATAACATACCAGTTTGATACAAAATTTCTAAATTCTAAACTAAATTCTTGATCGTGTGGAAGTGAAGGAGGATCATCATTTAAAACCCGACTCAATACTTCAAAATCACATTTACAGTCTCGATATGGAAATACACCGGTAGCCAATTCAACTAATGTAATACCTAAACTCCAGATATCAGATCGTATATCATAGTCTAGTTGCCTGGGTTCAATCCTTTCAGGCTGCAATTTTAACACAATTTAAGTTTTATTACAAAATAATTTTTATATCAATATACATACAGCCATATAGGCAGCACATCCGGCATTTTTGGTATGAGCTTTAGAATCTACCAATCTACCTGATATACCAAAATCACATAATTTCACATTTCCTCTTTCATCTAACAAAATATTTGATGGTTTGACATCTCTATGTATAACATCATGAGACTCTTTTAAATAACTCAAAGCTTGAACAGTCTAAAACAATACATAAGAATTATTTAAGTAATTTAATTTAATTTTAGTAATTCATACTAACATTTAAAGCAACTTTGCCCAATACATCTTCTGGGATAGGTGTCTTAAGTCTTCTTAGAAGACGATCAAAACAAGTAGCCATCAATTCCATGCATATGCACACATCTGATTCAGTTATAAATGCACCCAAACATTTAACAATATAGGGACAGTCATGGGACTTGAGTACCACCTCAAGATCAGTAGTGATTCGTTTATTTTCTTCACTGTTTCCAGATCTCCTCATTTGCTAATAAAATTTAAAATATACATTAGTCATGAAAGTGATTACCTTAATTAATTAATGAATTCAACTTACTTTAACAGCTATTTCAGTATTGCTAGGTTTATGCAACATCCTGACTACATGACCACAAGTACCACTTCCTAATTCTCCGAGATGTTCTAAATCTTTTAATTCAGTTTTATATTTCTAAAAGACAAAATGAATTGATTAACCAATTACATTATAATAACATAAACACTAGGCTCACAATTCCATTGATTGTCAATAAGCCACTCATTTTCATTATCTGTTTCATCTTTACTTCAACTTCGGAAGTGTCCTCGACCCGTGGCTGCATCAGTACACTAACCGGTAAATCAATGTGTTTACGAGTCCTAGTTGGAGTTCCCATATCACCAACTAATTCAAATGCAAAAATAAAACATAATTCAAGCGACCAAGGTCATCTAATCAACGATTTTTTGCGTTACACTATTGTGAACGAAAAACAGGGCGTCATATACTCACGTTGTTTAGGTCGTCTTCCCGATCCCTGTCTGGGACTGGAAATTATTGGAAGAGACATATCTTCAGTGGCATTGTTATCTGCCTTCAGTCGAGCCTGTAGAGTCAAAATTTTGTTCTCAAGTAGTGAAGTGGTCATTTTCAGTGGATGAAGCAGAACGCGTAGTAGTAACGAATATTCTTAGATCACTGTCGACAACCAACGCATACCCGAGCTCATGGTACGACAACAACAATCAGTATAAACTTGAAAAACTTATTTATACACACCGTATTCGGGGAAAATTTATCAATTATTATTCAATTTGATGTTATTTTTATTGGTAGCGAAATCATCCATCAATGGTATTCTTATCACGGTACAAGGACCCTGCTTGACAAGTGCACACAGTAAGACCAATGTTTGACGAACGAAAAAATCGATACCACCAATCAACAGTGCCAACCTAGCTCTAAGCGTCTTATCACCTCCACACCGATGATAATACACGTACGCGAATGATAACGGGAGATGAAAAAACAAAGACGATTTTACACTAATGTGGCTATTGGCAGTTTGGTGCCCGTTTAAGAACATATTTAATTACTTCCGACTTCCGTTGATCACCGTTTTCTGACCACCGTTGTTGGCGATAACCACCGAAGTTTAACATTAAATGGGTAAGAACAGTTATTTATTTACATTAACGTTTAGAGTTAAATGACGATTTCGGTAGTCGTTTCACCTCCTAATTGACGCCTTTATCATTAAAATCAACGGAAATCAAATCAATTTAATTTTATATTTTTTCGTTATTCAGGTATATAGTTTCTAAGACTCATTCGATATGGGCTTAACATTGTCTACTGTTTTCACTCGTTTGTTTGGTAAGAAGCAAATGCGTATACTGATGGTGGGCTTGGATGCTGCTGGCAAAACTACCATACTCTATAAACTTAAACTAGGCGAAATTATCACGACCATACCAACAATCGGCTTTAATGTTGAAACCGTTGAGTACAAAAACATTGCATTTACAGTTTGGGATGTAGGCGGTCAAGATAAAATCCGCCCTTTATGGCGGCACTACTACCAAAACACACAAGGATTAATATTCGTTGTAGATTCTAATGATCGAGAGAGAGTAGCTGAAGCAGAACGAGAACTACACAACATGTTACAAGAAGACGACCTCCGAGATGCTGTAATATTGGTATTTGCCAACAAACAAGACCTTCCCAATGCAATGAATGTATCAGATCTCACCAACAAACTTGGACTTAATCAGTTGAACCAGAGGAAGTGGTATATTCAATCTACTTGTGCCACTCAAGGAAATGGTTTATACGAAGGATTAGATTGGCTGTCTAATGAACTAGCCAAATAAAACTGCACTTTTTGTGCCAACTATCACATCCATAAATCACTGTACAAGATTAATTCTTTTTTAGGTTTAATCTTAAAAAATTAAATATATTATTATTTATTTATTTCTGTGTTTATAAAAAATATTTTAATATTGGGTTTATAATAAGTCATTTTGTTCAATGGCATTTATTTGATTAGTATAAGTCATCTTGTAATGGTTTAAATGTTGGAATATAAAATTATTAACTCATTTGGTAAAAAAAAAAAAAAACATCAATGCATGAAAAATTGTTTAATTACACTATTGATGTTACTTGTTATGTAATATTTATTAAATATCTTTTATTTTAATATTTGATACTCAATTTCTCTCTGATTAACCATGTTGTCTTAATACTAACATACAATTTATTAGATCTACTGTTACAGCAGTAATATCCACACTTAGAATAATTTATTTTATTCAACCAGTTAAGTTGTGATTTTAGTTGTTGATAAGATGATAGTGCTCCGTAACTTGTTTTATGACTTATAAACAATAAACTGCCAACATTTTTACAAAACAAAAGATTGTATTATTTATACCCTAAATAATAGGCATAATTTTCCTATTTATATATTTAGTATAATCTCCCTTAATAATGGATACAACTTAATTTTTATGCAACATACACATACAATTTTACAATACCAAGTAATGTATTGGTGTCCATGCACGAATTTATTTTCCAATACAATCCATCGTTCGTTACAATTCAGAATGAGAACATCAATTAATAAGAACCTCTGCATTTAAGCCACGAGTGGACCAAAATCAAAGTGCTCCTGTTAAACGTCTGCACGCACATAAATTTTACTGGTGGTAGTGGTTCATCAAGCGCGTACGGTCGAAGATCAAGTTGTCTCATAGTTAAATTGTATTGTATGGAGATTTTGCGTCACTCGCACAAGGAATGCGGTGTATCGTGGCAGTGACCGACCACGGTTTCCGGTCTCGTAGCCGGAGAAACACGCTGATAGCAGACCGTCTACGAACGTTATAATAATTGTGATCTACAATAACCTCTTACTGATTTACCCGAGGTCAATCACAATGGCGCAAAATATTTTTCAAAGAGAAAATCACCAAGTACCGAATAATTGTTGTAACTTATGATACAATTATTTTGAAATAAAACAAAATCCGTGCCATATTTAACGGCTTTTGCAACCGCACATGCGTGCTAAATTTAATCTACGATTTTACCAAGTCTATCTTACACAGCGTTAAAAAATATTAAACTTCAAAAAAATTCTGAATTATTTTAAACATTACTCAATTTGTTAATGATAAAAATTTAAAAAAAATGTGCAACAGTTTTCATTTATAATTTTAATTTGAAAATAAATGATCTGATTATTCGCATACAGCATCAGTACGGCTGTCAGTAGGACAGGTCCCATAATGAATTATTTTATATTATTTGCCTGGTAGTCCAACAATTATTTCCGTAGGAAAATTCTATTTTTTTTTCTGTAATAAATAAGAACATTAATTGATTCATCATTCTTTATTCATATTTATAAATTAATTAATCCATTAGTAAGATATAAAGTTCTTTTTTGAAACCGAATCATATAATTATTAGTTCTTAACTCCTACTTACTTACGTTTTAAAAAATGTGAACCCCCCTCAGAATTAATTTGAAAATACACCACTACTACAAGTTACAACAACATAAGTTTAGGTATTAATAAATAAAACGTGCAGGGTAAGATAATGGAAGTATGGAACTCATATTTTGACAACCAGCTAATACATAAATACATTTACTGCGTGTATAAAATTTGGTCTGAAGAAAAAATATATAAACAAAAAAAATAAATAAAAAAAACATACATAATTGTAAAATTTATACATTCATCACTCCGCTCAGAATCTAAAAAGTTTAGGTACTAGGTAACTCACCAGAGGCGGCTTTAACATGCAAAATACCGGGGCTTTGCCCAGGTCAAAATTATAGGTGAATGATGACCGGTGGGGTAGTTATCGTTTATAATATTGATATTAATGCTATAATATGCAAAATACATTTTTTCTACAAATACTATAGGTAATGGATAAATTGTCCATATTTTTCATCTTCATTGCACTGTATAAAGCCAATATATATATATATATATATATATATAGATATATAATATGTAAAAACCTAAAAATCTATCGCGGAAACTATATTATTATTTAGTATTGTAAAATTATATGTGTACGTCACTTTAAAATTAAATTGTGTTAATAATTTAGGGAGATCTGGAGATTAAACATGAACGGGAGTCGGGAGTACGAGACAATTAAGCCAATTATTGAAGGTGTAAATAATACAATCTTTTGTTTTATAAAAATGTTGGCAGTTTATTATTATAAAACATATTAAATCAAGTTACAGAGCACTATCATTATTTCGACAAATAGAATAACTAATTATAATTGGCGAAATAGAATAATTATTCTTAGTGCACCAAGACATATTATTCCTACAAAACCATAGATCTGATAAATGTATGTTAGTATTAACACAATATGGTTAATTAGAGAGAAATTGGATTTGTAATATTATAATAAGAAATATTTAATAAATATTACCATTGATTATAAATACTAATATTTATAATCAATAATATTACATCATAAGTAACAACAATAAATGTGATTAAACAATTTCTCATACAATTTTTTTCTTTGATTTTACCAGTTGAACTATATGAGTTAAAAAAATTTTTTCCCAACATTTTAAACCATTTCAAGATAACATTTACAAATCAAATAAGCTATCAAACAAAATGAATTGTTATAAACTCGATATTTTTTATAGACAATGAAATAAATTATACATACATTTTAAGATTAAACCTAGAAAATAATTAATGCTATGCTCAGATTTACGGATGTGACAATTGACACAAAAAGTGCAGTTTTATTTGGCTAGTTCATTGGACAGCCAATCTAATCCTTCATACAAACCAATTCCATATGTGGCACAAGTAGATTGAATATACCACTTCCTCAGGTTCAACTGATTAAGTCCAAGTTTGTTGATAAGATCTGATACATTCATTGCATTGGGAAGGTCTTGTTTGTTGGCATATACTAATAACACAGCATCTCGGAGGACCTGATCTTGAAACATGTTGTGTAGTTCTTCTCTTGCTTCAACTACTCTATCTCGATCATTGGAATCTACAACAAATATTAATCCTTGTGTGTTTTGGTAGTAGTGTTTCCATAGACGGCGGATTCTGCCTTGACCGCCTACATCCCAAACTGTGAACGTGATATTTTTGTACTTGATAGTTTCGACGTTAAAGCCGATTGTCGGTTCGGCCTTGATAATTTCGCCCAGTTTAAGGTTGTAGAGTAAGGTAGTTTTGCCAGCAGCATCCAAGCCCACCATCAATATGTACATTTGCTTTTTACCAAACAAACAGTCGTAAACATTAGAAAATGTTAAGCCCATATCGAATGAATTTTAAAAAATATATACATAAACAACGAAAAAATACAAAATTAGATTGATTTGATTTCCATTGGGTATCCTAAAGGCGTCCATTTGGAGATGAATCGACTGATCTTACCCATTTAACGTGAAACTTCGATAGTTATCGTCATTCGTCATCAAGTCTGGTCAGAAAATGATGTTCAACGGAAGTCGGAAATAGTTAAATAATAAGTATCTTTTTAAACGGGCACCAAACAGCCAATAGCAAGTTAAATTTAGTGTAAATCATCTTTTTTGTTTTTACATCTACCATTATCATTCTCGTACGTGTATTACATTGAGTTAGAGCTGTATGCTGAAGTACACAGATATCTATATTATACTAGATAAAATACTCGCAGCGTTGTACATTTAGTTGATACTGTAATAGTATATCCTGATTTCAAGTGCTTATCACATCATGTCTGCGATATTGCTGGTTTGCAAAATATTCGAATTTACCATTTAAAATAGCATTTGAAATAATATTTAGTTTTTCCTTATTTAAAATTTTAGTGTATTAATTTTTTGTGTTTACGTAAATTCGAAATAAATTGTTATTCATATTTTGTGTTTTACGATTTTATAGTTATATAACTACTATGGCTCATATTTATATGTATATACGTATGTATGAAATCAAAATATGTACATAAGTATCTAGGATACATATCTGGTATGACAGCCAAATTATTTTTATCGATGTTTCAAAAAAAAAAAAATTAGAAAAATCGAAAATTTAAATTATTTATGATTAGATAAAAAAAAAGTCAAAATAAACTTAACCATGTATAGAAAACGCTAATATAAAAATTTGGTGAAAATTTTAAATATACGGTTTTTTGTTATTGAGTTAGAGCATTTAAAAAAAAATGTATTTTGTCAAAACGTGGTTTTGCGTAAAAATTTCCGTTTTTTCGTAATATTTTATATTTTTTCCCGACGCTTTTGAAAAAGGTAAGTTATACATTAGCACCATTCAAAATCGAAATACATAAAAATTATTACACCAATAATTGTTATTCCATTTGAAAATATTTCATTTTTGACTTGCCCAAGTACCATTATTGATTAAATATACAATTTAATTTTATTAAGTATAAATTTAATCAATGGTACCATCTACATGCACTGTCCTTTCAGAAAAGATGCTGTATAAATAAATAATCGAAGTATTTTTACTGCTCCAAAATGTGATGACAGACACAAAAATAAAAAATAAAACTAAAAAAACTCACATCATATTAAAATCAATACATTCATCACTCCGCTCAGAATCTAAAATAAATATGAACAAATTAATTAATTAATTAAATTTAAATTTAACATATTGAGTTTTTGTCAGATAAAATTATGTTTCAGATCACTCGTCGACGTAATTCGAAATCGTGTTACTGTAGCTGTTCGATATGCCATTATTATTATTTATTTCAAATCACATTATTTACCTTTTTGACAGTGATTTGATAATAAGTAATAACTAATAAGACGATATAATATCATGGGTCCCATTCCTAAAACGCGTCGGGCCGTCGACTATTCCATCGATAGTTCGAATATTCCGTCGAAAGAAATATTCCATGGCCAATGTTACTCGTCTGATTCTTTTATCGTTAAATGTTTATATTAGCGTTTTCTATACATGGTTAAGTTTTCGAAGTAGTTTGACTTTTTTTGACCTATTTATAGACAATTTAAATTTTCGATTTTTCTGAGAATTTTTTTTTTTTTTTGAAATATCGATCAAAAAAATTGGCTGTCCAAAAAATCTTGAAAGTTTAATACAAGGCTTATTATAAGTTATACTTATTGCAATTAAAAAAAAAATTGAAAATCGTTTCGTGTTTCTTCCACCACATGCATGATGGATCTAGATTGAATTTCAGTAATATACTGTTCAAATTCATTACATGAAATGTCAGCTTCCTCAAGTAGTTTATCCATAGCTGTTGTGTTTTTGGTAATTTGACTCTGATCTTTTTCATATGTTTCCTCTTAACTTATTTGAACAAGAGATTTGAACAGTGTTGGGTTAGTTACTTTTAAAAAGTAATGAAGTTCCTTTACTGGTTACTTAAAGACACAAGTAATGAAGTTACTTTACTCGTTACAAATTTTCTTTTATTATTAAGCAATTGTCAAAGCAATTCAATAAACAAAGGAACTAAAAATATACTACCTACAGAAAATATAGTATAGTTTGAAAAATATGTTTAGTTAATAACAAAAATACATAATTATGTATTTATACGTTCCGTGTACCTAACTATTTAGTATTTAGAAGAATTTAATTAAATAATAAATGTAATTCACTATTCTCAAAATTCACGGCTTAATATTAGACACGTCAAAACCATTGAAAACAGAATATTGTGGAGAGTTTGTTAAAACGCGGGTATATATTTTTAAGTTTTTTTTTTTTTAAATTCGCAATAGGTACTAATTAATTTAAAACTGTAACGCGTTATTCTGTGTAAATTATTTATCAGAAGTAATTTTCATTACATTTTCGTTATTTGAAAATAATTGTAATGCAATTACGTAACGCGTTACAAAGTAACAGCGTTACAGTAAGGCGTTACTTTCGTTACGTTACTACCCAACACTGGATTTGACTATACGTCGAATATGTTCCTTAACGTTCTCGGAAGTATCTACAATGTCAAATTCATTTTCTAATCGATGAAATTGATTGTAATGATTCCAAAGACTTGTTGTGGAACTTTTGTCGTTAAATGTTGCATCACATGTTTTACACTTGGCTGAATATATGTCTATTTCTATTTATTCCAAATAATTTTACACTTTACTCTTATTTTTACAAGACATGTTACTCAAAATATAAATAATTATTTTTAATTTATTAAGGTAGAATTAAATGAAACAAGTAAATTAATTTGTTTCTTTATATTAAGCACAAAATAAAAAAAAACTAAATAAATCCAGTTCCCGAATAAGTGAAAAAGATTGACCTTACGTTATTGTTAAATGAATAATATTATAATAATAATAATAATAATAATAATAATAATAATAATAATAATAATAATAATAATTGTAATAATAATAATAATAATAATAATAATAATAATAATAATAATAACTCGCTTATAACTATTATTGTTATACTATTAGTTTTTGCTATCATATAATACGTAAAAACCAGTGTCTCATTAAATTTATCTCACGAATCACAATAAAAATTAGTACTTTTGTAATTTTAACTATCCGGATATCATATTCTGGTTATCGAATATATGCAGTCTAGTTAGTAGTTGTAATGTTATAAGCTACGGACTGCAAACGTTAATTCTAATTACCAATTGTTATTTCTTAATACCTGTGATTAATTTAATGAATAATTTATTTATGAGAGCATAAAAATAATATAAAGTACCTATTCAATAATCATAGGTACTACTTGGAGATAATTTTATCAGCAACTTGATGGTGAGTATCTGACAATTCTACTGAAAGTTTATAAAATAGAGTGTCAACTGCCAATGTTCGCTATGGTCATTGGTCACTGGTCTCTCGATGACCATCACCCTCTGACCACTACATGGCGACGCGTCGTTGCTTGATATAATCACAGCACTTAATCATGGATTACCTATATGATTATACTCAATTAATCTGTGATATAATTATAAATAAGAAAATTGATTAACATAAACGGTTTATAAAAGTTGTGAGCTCAAAACTGAGGTCTATTACCATCGCATAGGGCATAGACAAGAATTATAATAAATCTTAAATCATGATGGACAAGAGATTGGATATTTGGAAAACAGATTACGAGTACGACATAAAACACCACACGGAAAATGATTATCCCATCGATATAGACTTAAACCTTATAATATAGTATATTATTTTCTTAGAGTATATTCTTAGAGTAATTATACTGTGCCACGATTCATGACTTGAACATATTTATTATTTAACACATGTTTGTCTATGTGGATAAATAATCATATGAAATGGTTAATGGTGGTAGATAACAATAAACCCGGTTATGTTTTTATTACGATATCATAATCACTTGAATTCTTGAATCTTGATACGCGCCATCGCGTACGGCTTTCCTAGTTCCTAACTCCAAACAATCCAAACTTCCAACACGAGTACACGATTTAAAAGATATTGAATCGTGCTTCAAATATTCAAGTAAGTAAGCAATCTATGTTTATTTTTAATTTAATTTTTTTTTAATAGTTTCTTTTCTATAGATAGACTTTAATTGTGCGTTCTAAAATTAAACTGAAAACCGTTAAGATTTTACGAACAACTTATCATTGCCATTTGACATTTCGGGTTTTAATTATTGAATAACCCCTGCGATCTTTTATCATTATTCATAAATCATAAGTTATAGGTCACTATTAGTTATTCAAAATATACTACGTGTATCGATCATCATGGAGACCACTGTGGAATTAGAAACGTTCATTAAAACTGGTTTTAAACTATTGCGTCGGACTAAAGATCCAAATTGCATTACAACAATGATGAAGCATTTCGAAGATGCCATAGAAGAACACTACGGTGGAAAAAGGCGGCCCACTAATGCTGCTAAAAAATTAGCAGTACCTACCACTCTCTTATCGAAAGAAATGGGTATTGAACAAACAGAAGTATGTCACTACTTACGATTATGGTTTAGTAAAAAATAACTACTGTTCAATATGTTTAATTTAATATATTTAGATGATTGTTGATGAAGAGTCTAGCAGTTCTAGTTCTTCATCAAGTCCACTACCGTCCACGTCTAAGTCTATTGTAGAAGTATGCTCATCTCCGCCACCTACCATTACATTAGAACAGGCTAAATCAGATCCGGTCATAAATATTGATTCAGATTCCGAAATGGAAACTGAAAACATTGAGTCTTATTCTTGTTGTGTTTGCAAGTATGTAATAACAACTATTTCCATCTTTTGAATAATTGTAAAATATTGCATTTCATTTTTTCACAGGAACAGTTTTGTAAACATTGGAAACAGTCTGGTAGAATGTTTAGATTGTCATTCAATGTATCATCAAAATTGCCATGTACCACCAATTACAGACATTAACTTAAATGATCCACGAATTGTTTGGTACTGTAGCAATTGCAGACAGAGAGATTCTCAGAAAGTAGTAAGCTTAATTAATTTGATATGGTACATTTTGGTTATTTTAAATTGATTTGTCATTTTAAGGAACGTTCATCAGGAAAAGAAAGCAAGAAAAGTTCTTATAAAAGCACTTCTGGAACAAAATCAGAAAAATCATCTAGTAGTAAAACTTCTCAAAGTAAGTTATTTAAATAGATATTTTTTTAATTAAAAAATATCATTAAATTATATATTTTTTTTTAATTAGGTATTAAAGCAAGTTCTAGCAAATTAAAATCATCATCTGCCAATAGCAGCCCTAAACATTATTTACCTAATCATATACCTGTGATGTCTGCTATGGAAAAAAGGGTTCAAATGATGAAAAAGAAAGCTGCGAAAAAATCAGAAAAAAAGAAATAAAAATATAACAATTTTGTATTTAGAATTAATAAGGAATACTGTCTTATACATTTTTGATAACAGTAAAATAAAAAATTATTTATTTTTAGATAAAGTACGCTGTTTTTCAGCAAACTCCACTATCTTTTCTTCTACTGATAAACCTTTGCGTCTGCGAACAGCATTCATATAATTTAAAGCTCTGTTACCAGAATCTGCTTTCTCTCCAAAAAGTTCTAATTCTTCTTCAGTATTTGGTACCCAGAATGGATCAATATCAATTACCTATTCAGAAAAGACAATTTAAATTAAATTATATTAAAAGTTATTTCCATTGTGAATAATTACCTCCCAGTGACTAAAAACTAGTTGTGGACTTGCTAAGCCAGATGTTTGCTTACGGATTTCTGCAGAAAATGAAAAACTTTCAACAACTGGTAATAAAGCAGTTATATTGAAAGTAGATGCAGATCCATGGGCCATATCAGAACTGATCACTCGTCCATGGCGTCTCCCCAAAACTGCATACATCTTACCTGAACAATAACATTTTAAACTTGGAATCAATTAAATGCATTGAAATATATTAGTCACCTAAAATTTCAGCATTTGCTTGAATTGAACACGTATACATTGCTGCCATAAGCCTTTGTGGTTGAGCTTGAAAAGCTTTTCTACATCCATCTTTCACAGAAGACATGATTTGTCCTGACATTGGACCATAAGGATCTCTGAATTTAATTAATAATATGTTATTTAATTACATAATACCATTATCAAAATAATCAATAAAATACTCACGAAGATATTTGTTGCGAAACATCAATAGTCCAATCCTCAACTACAAAACATACACCTGTCATAGGTTCTTCACACAGAGGACCAGCAAGAGTAGCAATTTGAAAACCATTAACAAAACTATTTTCATACTTTGTCAACACTTCATTTGCATTATCTTTTGGGCTCCAAACTGACCTTGAGTAATCTGAAATTGATTCAAAATAAATTATTTGAACTCTGAAATAATTTCACAATAAATATTTAAGAAATGTAGGTAATTACTAGGTATTTTATTTAGTAAAATATTTGGGCCACATTTTCTTGGTCCAAAAGCCCAGATCTGAGAAACATCTATGCTAGTACCAAGGGTTTCTTGTAATTGTGACCGAAATGTATCAATTGCTATTTTGGTATTTTTAGAAACATTATCTGTAATTTTTAATCGTTCTAATGCATCAGCAATGTTTTCAGTTTCCTGCTCAGACAGGGCTTTTAAAATATCAGTAGATTTCTCTAGAAGATCAGTGGTAGCAGTTGGCAAAGGCTCCGCATGGAGCTTAATGCAACATAAATGATTTGATGTATATACATTCAGAAGACCATTTGGATTTTCTTCTGTCTCATTTTTCTACAATATAAAAAGATTAAATTTTTTTATACTAGAAATAATAATATTCTAATTTCTCAATATTATTACTAATTATTTATAAAACACAAACTTTAAAATCAAATATTATTCAATTTTATAATATTAAAATACTTACTGGATTATGGGTTTCAACAATTTCGTGAGCCATGTCTATTTTAGGTGGTTTTACAACTGTTTCCCGAAAAGGTACTATTGGAGCTGAAGCAACTACATCAACTTTTGCATACCTTATGAAAATATTATAACCTTTAATTAAAATTTGCCACGTTTTTGTCAATACATAAGCATGTTTTAAATGTAATGACATAATGCAACAAAATTAAATGCGTTTCTTTAAATCATAAGTCATTACAAAAATTAAATCCTTTGTTTATAAGCAAATAAAAATAAATTTAAGATTGAATATTGGATAATAAATAACACGTGTACTAAATATTCAAAAGATATATACATCAATTATATAAAAAGAAAAATTCATGAAAAATATCTAAAACACAAAACTTGTTCTTTATTTGATTATAAATGTATAAAACATCTTGCTGGATCGCTCATAAAAATAAAAGTAAATTATGTCTATATGTAAATTTGTTTTACTATGCATCACCATAATTTTCTCTAGGAGTCTAGGCTGTCTTAACATATTTTTATTTGTAATTTTGTTATTACCTTTCGCGAAGATCATCCAAACATTTTTGAAGATGCACTTCTCCAGCAGTGACAATTACATGCTCACCGGTTTCTTGCATTATTACCTATAAGAAATTGAAGTATTAATACAATTATTATCAATTAATATATGGATTAGAAATAAAGTATTATCATAATGAAAATATTGAACATCCTAGAACTTTGAATAAAGAAGAAATTAAATAATTTATATTTTATACATTTAATATCTTATTAAATAAAGAGTATTTATACAAAATGAATTTTTTTTTATGATTTTTATCCTCATTGAAGTCAAAATAACTATTCCATATATTTTTTTTTTTTTTAAAAAATAAATATTTTTACTTTCAAAAGACCAAAAAATGGTTATGGAAAATATAGCTTATATATGAAAATCAACTAGAAAAAGTAAAAAAAAATAACTCTTATAGAAATTGCATTATATTTTGTAAAAAAAATACACAAAATGTAAATAATACACAAGATTAAATTTTATACCTGAACACATGCATCAGCTTGATTAAGTAGTTTAAGACCTTTGATTAATTCTTGTAAATCTGATGAATGTTTTGGTTCCACGGCAACTCTCATAATTGGAGTGGCCATAGCTTTAATTTCAGTAAATGGTGGGCAAGCTAGAGTTGTAGATAAAGTTGCACTCTTCAAAATATATTGTTCTAAGTTACCAGCGCCTAAAAAAACCATTTATATACTATACTAGGTAAGAATATGGACAAAAAATATTTTACCAAATATATTGCCAGCTGGAACTTCATCTACTGGTTCCAAATCTCTACCCATTAACATGTATAACTCTGTTATCGTGGTTTTCATAACATGCTCGTCTGATTTTAATGTAGCTAAAGTACATTTTTCATCAACACTAAAATCCTAAAAATAAATACTCAAATTATATATTATAAACAAATAGTACACACACTGCCAAGACACAAAGTTCAAACTCAAAATTAGCAGTCATAATTTTTAAATATACTATTAGAGTTCTACTATATAGCCATATATAATACCTTATTGGCTAATATGCCTCTCATAACATTAAAAATATTTTTATCCCGGTCTTTAAAATAACTTCATTTTATTCATATGTTTAACACCAAGAAGATGTAATTTTTTTTGAACAAGTAAAATGAATTGGTGAGATTCATAATTGATAATTTTTTTTATCTACTATTCATAAAGTAATACAATTGTTTCCATAATAATTAATGAATTAATTATTTACTTTTACTACACTCTGATCAGAATAAGATCAGTATCGCGAGGCACACTACTACAAATAGGCAATGCTTATTCTGAAAATTTGACTTGATAGGAGAATCACCACCCAGTACTATTTAATAATCTTATTTTAAACAGAACATATCATTAGCATACATTTTTAGCTGGTTCCCAAGTTTCCTTAAAGTTGAAAGATAATTTGCACATACATCATATTTATATTACAAATATTAAAACATTATTTCATAAAAAACATACTTTAAATGATAATTTTGATGGATCATGTTTTGGTCCTAAAACATACACCTCCTGACCACGTCGAATTGTTCCACTATAAATTCTTCCAAAGGCTATAAACATTATATCATTTTCATTTTGTGTACGTTCCACAGCTTCAAGCTTATTTTCTTCATTATGGGTTACACTACTACTAATCTCTTTTATAGATGGATCTCCTGTATTAATATCACTGGTTTTCAATGCATGCTTAATTCTTGCCAACTCTCGTCTTTTAGCTATTTCCTCTACAGTTAAAACTTTAGGTTTATTTTGAGGTAAATATTTTCTTTTTATCTAAAATATCATGAAATAGCAAATATAAGATTATTATTTTGCTATTAAATTAGGTATACATAAAAATTAAATAATATTTAGTTTAATGTAAAATAATTATCAGTTATTTTGAAAAAATTAGTATTTATTTAAATGAAAAATGAATAAAATGTTAAGAAAAATAAAACCTAAAAATCATTTACTTAATATTCTGGAGCAAAATATTTACATAGAAAAATTTACCATTGAATCAAAATGTTATAATTTATATGTAAAAAAAAATTAAAAGTTTAGACAAGATAAATTAAATGAAAATAGATACCACCTGAAATCAAACTACATTACTCTATTCCTCTAACTTTATAAATAAGAAAACCATTTGGTACTTAGTTCATTAATCTTCATCATCGTCTTAAAATCATGTATTTTCTTATTCAAAAACAAAATTAAAAAATAATAAACTATCTAAAACATCACTTACATACAAAATGGTAATATTTCTATTTTTTTAATGTTTTGTCTGATAAAAATAAAAAATAAATACATTAAATATTACCCGCTAGATATATATAATTACAGTCTACTATAAGATAAATATTTATTATTTTAATATCATTTTTCTGATGTTAATACATGTATAAGAAACACAAATAAATTAAAATTTGAAAAAAAAAACCGGTACTAACTGGAAACATTTTAGAAATAAATGCTATAGTCGAGACTGAATCATCATGACAACATTTTGAAAAATCATTTTTTAATTCAACTGTTTCTTCTGGCATACATTTAAATTCTTTCATAGGAGGACAGAGCAAATTTTCAATTTTAATATCTGTGAGTTGATTTGGTGCTGGACACTTATCACACACCATACCTATGGATTTACAATTTAAATAAATCTTCCAGTTCAATAAAAACAAAACTAACAATACAATTATTCATTTAAGAAATAAGAAACTATAGAATCAGACTAGAAACTAAATAACGTATTTACCTAAAACTGATACAGATAAAGGAATCCATTGGGATAAAAATGATTGCAATAAGATTCTTGTATCTGTTTGACGCAAATCTCTGGCTAAAAGCGTTACATTCATACTTTCCGAAATCTTTAATAAACGTTCTTTATCCTGAAAATAAATAATATTTATTTTTTTGTTTAAAGTTAATTTACACAGTGTAAATAGATGATTAGTGTATAAATTGTAATTATAATTTACTTTTTGATTTATAATAACATCATATAAAAGCCATATGTTTTCAAGTATCATTTGAACAAAAATAGGTTTCTTGGCTTTTTCTTGTGCACCTTTCATAATTCTTTTGGTTTTGGAATGTAAATAAAAATCTCCCCATAGAGTCTTTTTTAAAACATCCACATTAACACCAAGTTTGTTTGACAATAAATTTGCAAATGTTTCTATACTATAAACACTGTAGTAAGTATCAATTTGAAGATAAATTTTTTATATAAATGTAGTAAAAGACAATTATTTATTTAATTAAAATTTCTGAAACAATTATTAGAATGAAAATTATTTTTATTTTTACATCTTGTTTAAGATGAATTATTTTATAAATTGTATCACAAATCTCTTATCAACTTATTGTCCATTAGACTTTAAAATAAATAACATATCTTTTTAAAAAAATTAATTTTATTTATTTCTCTGAATATTCTATTATCACTTCCAAATATTTCAAACCTTTTCTTACTAAAGTGCTAACTTTAATTCAAAATAAAGAATCTAAATATACCTAAATGCCCATCCATCAGCAGCAGATGCAAAAACCACATTTCCTTGTTGTGGAGAAAAATACAAATCTGAATCATCAGCTGCTTCTATGGCTGTGCTCCAATCATTATACAAGTCTTCACCAGACTGAATACCAACACTTTCTTTAGTATTAGCTTCTTTTTCAAAAACATCTTTCTTGAAAAGTTCTCCAACTACAGCATTAATCTATATTTTTTTATTAATATTTCAAAATAATAAAAGAAAAGTATTAAATTAAACGTAATAAACATACTTGTTCAAGAACTTGAGTTAGATGAATATAGGCATCTAATGGTGTTAAATTTAATTCTAATATCAATCTATCAATTTTATTTAGCACCAATACGGGTTTTATATTTTCTGACCAAATCTGCTTTAAACATGCCTAAATAAAATAAAAAGTAATAACAATGGCATATCTAAATACAAAGTTCAACATTTAAAATGTGTATAATAATAATATGTAACCTGAGTTTGAGGACAAACACCTTCCACAACATCAACAAGAATAATGGTTCCATCACATATCCTAAGGGCAGTAGACACTTCAGAAAAAAAATCTATATGCCCAGGACAATCAATGACATTGATAAGGTACTCAAATTCATCTGAAAACAAATGTAAATTCCATATGTATAGAAGTTTTCAGAACTAAATTCATTTATACTTTTGCAATGATACAATGCTATGGATGAGCTTTTCATAGTGATTCCACGTTGCTGTTCATCTCGTCTACTATCCATATATCTTAGTTTACCAACCATCTTCTGAGATATAACACCATTGCTAGCAACCAGAGAGTCTGCTAATGTTGTTTTGCCATGATCAACATGAGCCAAAATACAAATATTACGTATTGAATCAGGTTTATGTTGAAGTTCAATTAATTTATTTTGAGTTGCATCCCTCATCTTAATTTTTTCTAATAAATATTAATAAATTAATAAAAAAATATAACAATCAAAGCAGAGATAATTTAAGATTCATATTTTACAAACTATTATTAATACATGAGGCGATTCACACCCAATAACAATTCAAATGCAACAAGTTACCTATCTTACAAAAACTATAATTTTATTTAATAAAATGTAGACTTTAACATGTAAGCATTGTAACAATGAAAAGGAAATTAAATATATATTTAATAAATAACCAAATAACAATTAATATTGAATTAATTATTAACTAAGGTAAGTATGAAAGCTGAAACCAATAGGAAAATTCACGGTTTTTCAAAAATTAACATGGTTATCAGTTTCAGTTATTACCACGAATCACTTTTGAAGATATTGTATCGTGGTAATCACGAAATCACTATCATTTAACCTTAAACAAGTCTTCGTTATTCTAATCTCATTGATCACCTTGTTGTCTTAAGCGGTAATTTAAAATGTCGATATGAAGAGCAAAATTCCATAGGTAATTGATTATCTTTTTAAATCCATAAACGGTTAACGAAATTGAAACGTTTGAACAAATTAGAAGATTGGAAAGCAATCCTTTGTCCGAAATAACATCAATGCAACGAGTTGTTCCGTGTGTATGACTTACGGGGGATTAAGTAGGTATTATAAATCTGTGAGGTCTAACTTATTTACAAGCAAATAGTCATATTATTTTATTAATTGTAGACGTCTTACAGATACTAAAATAAAGCCACCAAGGCACCAAATACACATTAATTCGAAGTATTATATTATATCTATATGAGGTCAGAACGAAACAACATTTTTTAAGTTTATTTGTCTATGATACATAACCATTAGGTACCCAGTTATACCACATTTACCACAGTTAACAAAAACAAAAATTTGTACCAGTTTCCAGTTTTTTAAATTGAAATAAAAAATACTTAAAGTCCATTTATTCGACTCGATTTTAGTGAAAATTATACTAGTCGATCGATAAAATCAATTGATGAGGTCTCAATTACTGTGGTATAAATAAATATAATTATAATTTATAATATTGATGTACACACTATAGAATATTACATAACATACGTAGTAAGAACGGATACATATAAAATTCCCCCACTTTTTTTTTGTTTAAAAAAAGTAATAATATTAAAATTTAGGACATTGAAGAATGCAGATGTTTTAGCTGTATCAGCCACGATTTAAAATAATATATTATAAATGATCATAACCTTCTTAATGACAGGATCGACGAAATTTATCTTTTTCCTTAATGAATATCGCTATTCCCTAATTTTATCATGTCGGTCAGGTTAGGTTTTTTATGTAAAACAGTATCGAGCAGAGATTACGACATTCACTCTCAATTAATAGGAGTAAGAACTTAGGACTATTTAGGTATGGAATAATTTAAAATCTGATATATTGTTCGATAACCTACTTATTATAGAAAAAACTCCATCCTTAGTCCTTACCTACTGAAGGTAGCTTATAACTTATAATGGTAAAATGGATTATTTTCTTAGGTAATTATCTATTGGGATTTTTTTTTTCTTATGTTTGTTCGTAAATTTGTATTCAACGTTGTATACTATTTTCGTACTAGAAAGTTGTGATACTGTGAGGTGTGAAATTTAGGGCGATTATAAATAAATAACTAACTAAGTTTATTAAAATAATTAAAATATATTTTAAATCATAATAGAAACCAGATAAAATGTTATCTTGAATATGTGCTTTTTAATTTTTAATAATAATCACTCAGTCCGTAATACATTGATTTGGATCCACTCTTAGAGCCTGGTCACCCTAGACTATTTAGAGGTCTTAGAGTGTAAACAGTAGTCTGTAATATAAGGTTGCTATATCTAAAACATTTTGTTAAAAGATTTGCTTAAGACAAGTATAAATCATATTCATTTTGTTTGATTCCCTTCTTATTTTCGTTTTTTTATTCATAACATCTTTATTTAAATTTATACCAATAGCTAAAGTGTCACTAATGGGTGGCTCCTTAAATCACGACTTTCATGACCGATATACTTTCCTCGCATATGCTTATTATGCCTAATTGTATAGCTTGCATATATTCCTAATAAAAATGTAAAAAAAAATTGTTTGAAACGTTTAACACATGATTTAAACACCAGTAAAAACCATGTGCGTTTAAAACAATATTTTTAGTAAGTTTTAAATAAAAATTATCTAATTTTTTTGTACCCTACGGCTCTTTTTAACATTTTTTTTTATTGAAAATCTATTATACTTAGACTTATTTGTACATTAGGCCATTTAGATTTATTAGTATTTAGAACGTGACTACTTTCATAGAATTATTGAATATGCATAATGTATGATACTTTAATTGCACAACAAATAATACATCTAATCAATAATTTGTTTAAAAATATGTATTTTTGAAAACTGTTTAAAATAAAATATTGAAAACGCTGTTTTTAACGTTTGAAACGATTTTTTGTTTTTTTTTAAAAAATAGAAAAGTGTTGTTTTACAACCCTCTTTGTATACCGGGCACTATACAGCGTTATAAAAATACACCGATACATATTATTGTATTGTTTATGCATTATGCAGTCTAGTGTATAATGTATATATACACATCCGGAGCAATACAAAGTGCAAATTAAAAACAATTAAACGCAACCGTCCACCATAATATACTACACTATATAGTTTAGCGTTATAATATCTGTTCGGCGAACTAATTATACATATAACATTATAACATGTAGAAATGCAGAATTAACATGCGGTGTAATTTTAACGAGTGCTTTTTTTAATGAGAGAAAAAACAATACATACATTATTATATATTACTACGCGAATCGCATAAATAGCATAACTATGGACAACAGCGCAGCAGCAGGACGAAGGATTCGGGATCGTTTTTACGCTAAAAAGCGCACGCAAGAGACACGCAATAATATTATGAATAAACATGTCGCATATTGACATGGGTGTTTTATACGAGTGCGTAAAGAGATAAAATTAGATACAAATCGAAAAAAAACATCCGATACCGGTGACCGGACCGTCATACGGCTTCCCGCGATAACAACCATAGTACCACGTACATTGTGATGATGTAAATTAACGAGAAAAACTAAATGGATTACAATATTTCACCGAATTGCATTACGAAGTCGTTTTATTATCGCAATCGATTCATAAAACGCGTACAAAGTACGGATTTCGACAAGAAGCCGCGGCGGCTGTGTCGCTGGCTTAGCAGTACGCAGTAAGCATATACAATTACAATATTGTTTTTTTCCCGTTGTTATTCGCGCGCGCTATTGCTACCTACTTTACAGTGTTCAAGTGTGATCGAAGAATAGATTAAATATTATTATATTCTCTGGTATAATTACGTCTTAAATTCCGACCAATATTATACATTTGTTTTATTTATTTATACATTTTATACACTGTGTATTTGTTTATTTCGCTTCGTTCCATGACCGCGACGCGTCACCGTCGTTCGTTTTGAGTTTTCATTGCACTAAATCGTAATCCATCATGGATCATGATCTATGACCGCGCAAGATGACGATGATAATCATCGATCAACGTTTGATAACAATTAACAATGATATCACCACAGAACAATATTCCTTATTATTTGACATTTCCAAAACTTCTTATTCTATTTAATAGTAATACATCACTATTGAAATTGAGTTATCCTTTTTATAGTTAGCATAGCAGAAAATGTATTTGTCGTATTCGTATACGGTGTATCTACCAATTGCTACTTATTAGCTACGTTAACGATCATTGATCAACGATGATAACACATTAACACATTTATTATTATAGCAACAATATATCAGGCATTTCTATTATTTCAAACACATTTCTTCATTATTAGTACAACGAATACCGTATATCGCGCATGGCACTACATTGCTGCAGTATACATAAAGTGTACATATCCGTGCGTTTCAAAGTAACCTACCCATGTCCAAAGTAAATGAGAATATCGTAGGTACTTCTCCGTAGAAAATGTATGTAATATGACATATGTAATAGAAGAACAAGTTACAGTGGCAAACTACAAGGTTTGCCACTGTACGTGCAGGTATATGTATACATGTTTTGAGCATGCTTATATAACGATGTTAAATAATAATATATAATCATACATATAGTCTGCACTCAACAGGCTGCTTTTTTAAAATAATTACAATATATTACTTTAGTTATAAACATTCAAAGTCTAGATGAGCGTATTGCTCAGCGTATTGGCCAGTATTTCGAAGGTATCCTCTGCAGTTATCCCAATCCACTAAGCTATAGAAGCTATAGACATTGCATAATATATAAATGTAATTAACTGTACTATTCGGGTTCAACATTTTGTTTTTAAAGTAAAATTGAAAATATCTATTTTTAAAAATTAAAAAATTATTATTTATCACAATAATTAAAAAATGTTAAAAATAACATTTATTTTGCGAAAATGCTCTGTAATACATTCAATAATATCTTAATTATTTTAAAATATATTTTATTTTTATACATATATATATATATATATATAGACTTGTATATAGACTTGTATATTTACACCGTTTACGGAGATTTCAAAAAATCGCCCTTTGATTTAATAATAATATTATACGAAGCAATTATTGTAGTATGGCACCACGAGAATTATAAAACTCAAATACTGACAGTAAATATTAAATTTTTAAAAAAATCGCAGTTTTTGCTAAACCGTAATTTCTGCTTGCGCGTCGACTAATCGAAAATATGGCCTATGCGGTGCGTTTGAAAACGATATTAATGTCACGCGCACTCACAGTGTACACACACACGCGCTAAAGGAAGATTGCAGCGGTAAGGACACACCACGCCAAGATAATAACAAAGACAAGATTACACGCGTGCAAAACAATAGAATAACTATAGTTATATTATACGCCGATAGAATTCTATTGATATGTATATAATATGAAATTATAGGCTAAATAGTAGGAATAATGTATTCAATGTGATATACCTATATGTATTGTAAGCTGTAGCTAGGACATTATATGTAGGCTGTGGACATGAATTGAAGGTCTGTCTAATGTACACTTACGGAGAAAGGCGAAACTTTTATCTCTATTCTGCAATTAATGTAAAAAAAAAGTCCTTGAGGCAAAAATGAATAAAACTAATTGATAAAATGGTTGATTCATATACGTACGAATAATGTATCATTAATTAAATATACCACGTTTAAATAGACGAATCTTGCGTTAACGCTACTTTTTATAAATTAATAAATAAACCGTTATCGAGTGATTTTGTTTTTATTATTATGCAGAACGTATGTTTACCTTAGGACTTAGGGAAATACATTTATGTACTCGTATGGTCCGTATCGATTTGTAAAATATACAATATAGTTAATAATTTAATACAAAAAAAAAAAAAGTAATAAATTGTATATCTGCAGGTGTCCTGGTGATTATTATAAGTATTTTGTATTTACTATTCAGTATTGCCAATTGGTTTATTGCGATTTACGATCAAGCGTATACTATTAGTTATTACGCATATTATAATATTATTACAGTCGCCGACACAGCTACATACGCACGGTCAAAAGTGAATTGTGTTTATTTATTCGTTATTAATTACATACTTACAATAATAACCTATGTTTTGTACACGCAATACGATGTTGTTTAAAATTCTAATCAGTCAACATACGATATGCGACATTGGTACTTGATATTGTTTTATTGGGTGCCATATATGATATAATCGTGAGTAGGTCGTAGGTGGTATGCACGAGTGTTGGTGTCTTGCTGGCTGCTGCGGATATGTCATATACGTGTATGTACAATATATCAACACCCGCGAACTTATTTTACCTTACTATTAAATGTGTGCCCGGTTGAATTAAGGTCAGGGACGACGTGGGGGGATGAGGTTGTAGCAATAGGAAAATTTACTCAAGACCCTGCAATTCAGTGGTCTAAATAATAGTAAATATTTTATTAACAATTATTTACAACTATACGTATATACAGCCACTTATTTGAGGAGGGTATGTTTTTTCACAGGGTCTTGGCCGAAGCTTAAACACTGCTGATTTTTCATCAAGTTACTGCATATATTCCTACCAGTGAAATCTTATTTAAATATAAAAATATGATTAAATGATATGTAAGAAATTAAATACTGGCTATATAATACCGTAAGTGTATAATATGATTATATACTTAATTTGAGTTTATTAAACTCAGATATTTTCTTAATATAATGGCTTAATAACATTTTTATTTTGTTCGCTCTAATATTGCACTTTAGCTTTTAAATATGGATAAATAATAAATCAAAATAAAATTATGTGAGATAACTGAAATATATAATTTATTAATATATAATTATGAATCGGTTCAAAACGGTATTTATTGGCTTATTGCAGCTTAATTATCTACGGTTTAGAGATCGTCGTTTACTTTTATTTTCGACATTTTTAAGAAATTACTTTTAGGTGTGATTCGACTGTTAGCTAAGCTTTGATTTTTCTGTAGTCGTTCAAAATAAATTCTAGGGAGCATTTATATATCTTCATTAATTCCTAGTATATAATATATACTCGTATATGCCTTGTATAAATTTCCCGATTAACAAAAAATTTTAAATTGATCGAATTCCTTAATCTGTGGTACAACAATACCATATAGACTAGTAATAACTATAATAATTAATTTATACTAAACACTGCGGTCTATGAGATGGAGAATTTAATTAATAATTTGAGAGTAATATTTTAAAACAAACACTTAAACAGCGTTATATTATAACACATATAAACGAATGAAATATTTGATACTTATATGCGTTTATCAAGAGTAACTACTAACTAACTATAGTATGTTACTACGAAATATAACGTACAGACATGAATTTGCGAAATAATCTTCTATATGTAACAGTATATCACATATTTATACAGGCTATTCGGCCATTGTACAAAACAATAAATTGTTAGAACATATTGTACTAATTAAAATGAAAATGTTTTGTTTTAAAATAGTTTATTAAGTTTTGTCGAAAAAGGCAGGAATCTCTTTGAAAAAATGTATAGGGAAAAGACAACTTAAAAATTCTTAATTTCTAATTGTGCTTAATATTATTTAAGAAAAAACAATTTGTATATTTAAATTTCAAAACACAATGAAATGAATCGAGTTTGTAAAGAAAGATAGGAATTGTGAATGTTACAATTGAACTAATAAATACTATCACAATATGTAGAAATAGCAATGTCTATACAGTGATAGAAATTGCTTATACTCCTATAACTTGTTAGTTGAATCTAATGTTTTGTTATTGGAAGAGAAATATTTTAATTTTACACCATAAAATATAAACTTCTACTCGTCCGGTTCATCAACCGACAATAAAAGGCAGATATTCGAATCGGACTAGTATAATATTATGTTTATCTAAACCGACTTTAGCGGCATAATGAAAAGAGAATAAGTGATTAATGTTTATTGATAAATAAACTGTACTATTTATTCATCGATAAACTCATAATACCATCCGGCTTTGGTCTACTTAATAAATATTAATAGTAAATATTGCATACGGTATACCATTATTATAAGTATAAGGTATAATCGTATAACTTCTATTACAGTTCTTTAGCGAACGATTTCATTTCAACAATGAAGGATCAGAAAATAAAAAATTAATATTTTATTTTTAACTACGCAAAAACACATTTATTAACAGATTATCTTGTAGCAAAAATATAAAAAGTGTTAATGATTACTCGAAAATTAATTTTATTTACAAAAATATAATATAAAATATAAAATATAAATATAACTGCATTGGTGTGCATATATTAAAAAATAAGAACAATATTACAATGGTATTTATAACACCATACAAATTATATTTTTTTCAACAGCGTATTTTTGTAAGTAATAATAGATAAAGCTGCTTGGTACGTCATTTTTTTTTTAATTAAAATTAAAAAAACAACAATGTAATTGAGGAAAATAATATTGATACCTTGCAAAATCGTAAAACCACGTTGTCATAGTATTTATAACTACAATTTTTTATTTCATATTTTCGAAAATGGAAGTAAGTTGTAAGTAACTTTACTATTATTAATCATAATCTGTGATATTGGTTAGGTGAAGTATTTTATTAATTAGAATTTTTTATTATTATGACCATAGAATATAATATAATATCAAACATTACCCACCTGGCTACCCCCTTAATATTTACTATTTTGAATTTGTATTCTATATTTTGTGATTTTTTCTGGTTTCTTCACAATATAAGTAGTATAAAATCGTAAAATATGTAAATATTTGTGATATTTATAGTGCTGTAATGTTTTATCTAATCAGAACAAAAATTTCATACATTTTGAAATATTTGTACTTATATTTTATGCGTTATAAAAATACATTTTTAAAATTTTATCAGTAAACTATATTCTATGCATGTGTACATACTTAGATGGGTTTGGTTTATTTGTTAACGAGTAATATCTGGCTATTATTTTTTGTAAAACTTATTCAGTTGCATTTAAGTAAAAACCCTATTATTATTTTATATACCTATAAATATTTAAATTATTAATTAAATTTAGAGCCACATTTGGTGCTTAACTATGTAAAACTTTTATGAATCATGAAATATCTTCTCTCATAATTTAACCTGAATATAATAATAATGTAAGCAATTTTAAAATTTTCAATTTGAATAACAAATTATTATTTTGCTTCTTTTGGACCAAAAACCAAACCTGGTCTTTTATAGATTCTGAACGAAATGATAAATGTATTGATTTTACAATAATGTGTTTTTTTTATTTTATTTATTTTATATGTGCCTGAGTGCTTTACAACATCTTTTGGACCTGTAAAAATGCTTTGATTTCCTTATACGACAATTTTTCTGAAAGAAAAGTGAATGTAGATGGTACTTACTACTTGGGCGAATCAAAAGTTAAACATCAGTACTTTTCAAAAGCGTCGGGAAAAACTATAAAAAAATTATGGAAAAACAAGAATTTTGTACGCAAAACTATAAAATACATTTCTTAAATGCTTTAACTCAAAAACTAAAAACTGAAAATATTTTAAATTTTTACCAAAAGTTAGTATTAGTATTTTCTATTCATGGTTCAGTATTTGAAGTTTTTTTTTTTGACTTATTTAAAGATATTTAAAATTTATGATTTAAGTCCTTCTTACTGTCATTCAAAGTTATTATAATAAACAGGCACAAATATTTTTTATAGATATGCGTTTGGAGTGAAAATATTTATATAAAATCACTATTTTAATAAAACATAATATATTATATATATATTATATATCTATTCTAGACTAATAAATGATGGTCGTTCAGAATCTTTTTTCGTATACAATGATACCTATCATAAATCATTGCGTTCAAATTTAACAAATCCATTACAATGAATTATCCTATTAACGAGATCCAACTTCACTTCTTATTGTATGGCAGAGCGAGTCCCCATCCGGTTCTTTTTTAAGACTTATTTGACACATAAAATATTAATTATTTTAACTTAAATTTATCTCAAAAAATATTAGGCTATAAGATAACATGAATATTGAATTACTATCTGAAATTAGTTACATGGTTACACCCTTGGAAACGATTTTTTTTTCACTTTACAACACTGATTAAAGTTCTACATTTAATGTTTATACTAAAATTTATTTATGTAATATGAAAAAATTTCTAACTAGTATAATATGTCGAATACATGAATAAATATATATACCTACTACCTACATAGGATATATATTCTTGTTTAATACTAAATTCTTTGATAATATGACAAATTTTGAATGTTGCTCAGTTTTTTATTTAAGAAAGACATAACCTCAGGTCGAATGTCCGAAAGCTCTATAGCAGGGGTGGCCACTGGCCACAACGAGGCTCGCGAGCTGCATGCGGCTCTTAAATCAATTTCATGCGGCTCTTGAACCAAACTTAGACTAAAATTAATAAATATATAATTTCAACAGAACCGTAAGATATATAGTGTTTTATTTCCGTTGGTTTCGTTATCATTTCAGTCGTTATTAGGTATAGATTAGCACGGCAACGTCGGTGACGGAGCTTTTAATATGTGTAGCCAAAAATAATTACTGTGTGTTTGGATCACGCTAGAGTCGACGACGATAATGTCAATATTCAATAATAATAATATTTTTGTAATATAAAAAATAAAAGTTTCTTCATTTGATTTAAAATGAAAAATATATCTTCATTTTATAAACATTGCTTTACGATGTGGCTCACCTCGAATTATCTTTGTAAATTTGTGGCTCCCAAAGTTAAGGTTAGTGGCCACCCCTTCTCTATAGATTCAAAGAAATATTCCATAAAATATATAGATTTTATTCAATAGGATTATTCGAAACTAACCTAGGAAGTAGGAGGTATACCTATGCGTGTAGTAGCAGGACTATTTCATTCATGTATCTTTCCACTTACCAGTTCTGAATTGGAAATTCTAGAAAACCATCCTAGGGACCAGTTAAAATAAATCCTTACATGCAGAAGTTCTTTATAGACTATGGTAGCGACAACAGACTACAAACAAATTGCTATATATGGCGTAAATGTTGTCGATCCGTCTATCCGATCGCACAGACCTGCAATATAGTACAGTGCGAGTAGTACAAAAAATGCATGCCTGATGTGGGCGAGGGGTGGGAGAGCTGTTATTTTTTAAATTTGTTTATTATAATTATTATTCAATGACAACGACGGTCATTTTCTGAAACTATTATCGCCATGTCGCGTCTTATAATTAATAAAAAGGTTGTGGTGGCTGCTATATATTGTTCGTACGAAACAAACGAACGACAGTGGCGTGGCGTTGGTGCTGTTTGAGTGCAAAAACGCATAAGATATAATAATATTACTATATATTTATTGCCATCACACTGGAGGTATCAAATGCAGGTGGCAGCCGAACCCGTCGCTATAAGATCGAGACAAAAAACACGTATACAGGCTACCGCATACAAAAATTTTCTTTGACCTGGATATGTTGGAAAATGTTGCAATTAATTAGGCATATTGTATTTATAAACATTTATTTGTACATAATTTACCTAGATACTGACTTAATGTTCGTTGGAGAACTGCACCACGCATCTGTTTACATGAATTATGAACATTGAACACCGCACCGTGATAATATTTTTAATCGTGTTAAGCTCAACGAATATGCTATGATATATCATTATTATTCATTAGCAGAGGCGGCTTGTAAGCAACTTCTACCGGGGCGGCGCCCCGGTAAATACAATTTGGATTGGGTGGGTGGGTGGATCAGTGGACAGTAGTTTGGTAAAATGAAACTCAAGAGAATTTAATAGTAAC
>JAIPRK010000816.1:66496-129600 GCA_025469195.1 Chaitophorus viminalis | reverse complement strand
GTACATTTGAATTTAAAATCTGGTTTTTTCCACCATTTACCTACATAATCAAATCATTTTGGTAATAGACGTCATTCACCGGAGAATGACGACATTCACCAATATTCATCTTTCACCGTAACATATACACAAACTTATAACTTTTCTGTGCGATGATTTCGTCTAGTTGGTAAAGAGGTTAATTTTTTAATTTTCCAATAATTACTCGAATGATTGAGAAAACGGCGTAAAAATTTCAAAATTAAGTTACGATTATAATGGTTATTTTATTGTAATTTTGGTAGCCATAGCGATTCAAAAAACAAAATCAGCATACAACATATCTTAGTAAACAGTTATTGAAAAAAATTATACGTCCTGCTAAGAGCCTAAAACCTTAAGAACGCGATTTCGATAAATACATCTTATTGCATGCCTAGACTATATGATCCCAACTCTAAAAAATTCAAGTAACTAGCTACCTATCATAATTTAGGCTGTATGTTGATTATGAATCAGTCGTTCAGTTAATCAGAACTTCTTCTTGTATACACAGATAAATATGTGATATAAAAAATATTGCAGATATTTGATAATACACATAACTTGTAAAAATATTTCACTTGGATGAGTTCTTAATTTAGTAGTAGCCAATTTGTTTTTTACTCGAAAATCATTCGATTGATACTCTAGTCAATAAGATACCTAGTGTAGAGTTAAATCTCATCTATAAATTATGAATACACCAGTTTACTTAGCAAAATGTCATTTTAAATACTGTCAACACAGTAAAACTGTTTTTCCACCTGAACTGATCCTCATATGCATTCCCAAATAATTGTTTTCACAAAAACGGATTTTTTTTTTTTTTTTTGTACACAGCACTACATTGTAATAACGGATTCTTGTATCAGCGTTAAATGAATTCAATCGTTAGTGTTGTAGAACTGTATTTTGCACAGAATGACTATTGATAAGAACCACGAGAAATGAGTTCTTTGAAACGTGTCATTTCATGTTTCCGTTGAAACAAAAAGAACGAAAAAGTGGTTTCAATTTTATCTGATTTTAATTGTAGCTATTATAATATTATATAATACACTATTATATTTTTACAATTTCTATTAAATATAAGTACTGTATTATTGCTTCGTACTTTTTTTTTCTACTTAATATTCAGTGAAACTGGGTTTAGGTAGCTTCAAAACCTTTGTAAACGAAACCTTTTACCAATTATAGAAAAAATAATATTAATATTTATAAATACTCTTTTTACTGTTTTAGTCACACTGAAACAATTTTTGCGATGAAAACTTTTGCACATAATCCGGATATTTATTTAGATAAATACGATATCCGAAGATTATATCTGATATCGGCAACCCGTGACCCACGAAGCAATTTTAAATGACCTGCAGAAAAATGTTTAATTTTTTAGTTTTTATTAATAATATTTTAATTAATCCATACTTCCATCCAGTGGGGGATTTACGGGGAAGGGATTACATCCATGGTATCTAGACCTCCTCAGATGCAGATGTAATCTTATATATATATATAATTTAGTTTTATTTCAATTTTATCATAATTACAATGATCGACGAAATTTGGCTGTATGTTATACGGATTATATTCTATGTCTTCATGATTGCAATTGAGTATTTGACACGTGGGTATACGTTAGAAATACATATCATTTTTCAGGACCCCCCTCTCCCAAGAAAATGTTGAAAATCTGCCGTTGCTTTCATTTATCAACTTCATAAATTATGAAAATGATCTATTAGTAATGTATAAAATATTAGTATAATTAGTACGTTAAAAAAACTAAATTATTCCAGAATTCATTTCCAGTGAACATAATAATTATGTCAATAATAATATTTACCAATGGAAGTCATTGACCATCAAAATATCGAGCTTATAAAATATTATTTTCGGAAAACTTTTAGTTTACGTAAATTTTGTAGCTGTCTTCCTATGTCTATATTTAAAGAAATCTGTCAACCTATACAAAAAAATATTTTGTTGTTTGCCAGTTCTTTCATGCATGTGAGTAGACATATTAAGTTATGAAATACAGTAAAAGTAAACTTATTAGTATTATGTGTAAGACTTAATGGATTTATTCATTTTTAACTAATCGAACCCAAGCCATAAAATATGAAAATTATATTTCTAATAAAATTATTATTTTCTCTCAAGGAGATTATCTATCACCCTTATTATTTTCCCTTTTCATTAATGATATTAATACAACTTTGAAACACTCTAATTATCTCTTACTTGCAGATGACACTAAAATCTACAAAATTATTAAATGCAATGATGATGCATTATAATACTTCAAGATGATTTGAATAACCTTTATAAAAAGTGCAATGAGAATGATATGTCATTGAATATTAGTAAATGTGCGGTCATTTCATTTTCTTTAAAAAAAAATACATTCCTGTTTGATTATACATTAGATAGTTCAAATTTAATGCGAAATGATGAAATTAAAGACTTGGGCGTTATCTTTGAGTCAAAACTTTCTTTTAACTCTCATATAAATTACATAAGAAATAAATCATTTAAAAATTTAGGCTTACTTAAGCGTATTTTTCTAACATATCAGCTCTCAAAACTTTATATTTCTCCCTAGTTCGATCCCAATTCGATTACGCTTAATTAATATGGCACACTGACAATATCACCCAAAATCATAATCTATCTACCGTCCAGAATAACTTTCTTCGATACCTGTCGTATAAATACCATAATAAAAGACTCCCACATTCTGGTTACGACATTACTTGTGACATTTTTAAAATAACGCCCTTTAGTAAAAGATTTAATATCTTGAACTGTAAATTTTTATATAAATTATTATATAATATTATCGATTGCCCCAAATCCTCGAGGGTTTGAATTTTAGAATTAACCAATCAAACTCCAGAAATTCTTCAATATTTTATCTTTCTCCTATTAACTCAAAATATATGTTATATACCCCAGCAAACGTACTTATGTCCGTAGGCAATTCAATTAAAAATATTGATTTATTTAATACTACCTTACTTAATTTATCAATGATACCGCTCTTCTTTTCTTTCTTCCTTCTTTACTATCCTTATACACTATATTGTTATTCTATTTTACTACTGAATTTACATTCAATATTTTATTTTATATTTTATCTTAGGTCTATTTTGTATTTTATTTTAATTACACCTCAGTCTGTCAATTTATTTATTTTATTGTAATTGGAATTGTTTCCGTTAATAAATTATTATTATTATTATTATTATTACTATTATTATTATTATATAGAGTTCTATAGTTGTAGTAGACATGTAAATATGCGAGATAAAACGAATAAATGATTTCTCATGGATGTAATAGTATTACATTCCGATTTCTGACGCCGAACGGATGCTGCGGACGTAATATTATTAGAGCATAAATATACGACGACTCCGAGCAGCCGTACTTATTTACACACGTTTTTCCTGAGTACCGGACGCTGTATATGCTACTGCAGTTAGGTTTACGTGGTATGTACCTATAGATACCCGTAATATTCACCAACAGGCGGCTTCAAATGCTTTTATAATATAAGGATTTATATATAGTATATGACCCGCGCGGTGACGTGAAGTTTGTTTTTTTCGATTGACTTGGGCGATAAAGTAAGACGTTTTAACAGTTGTTGACATGCATGTGTACCTATTTACCTATGTATATATATATATACACGCGTATTACACGGTATTGACAGCTGGTGGTATACAACCGTCCACTTTTCATGCATATATTATTATATTATAATCGGTTACGTCGTCGTCTACAGACGCATAATATACCTCACGGGAACACTATGTAATATGTTGTTTCGTGAATATTTGAACAACGAATCGATTATTTATTTATTTATTTATTTTTTAATGTTGTTTTAAATTTCTATTGTATGTTTCTCGTCGAACAATACACATAATATTATAATATTATGATATACTAACATCAACGATTTGCCACATCACGTTACCGCGCGTTTACTATGTTATAATATTATGTTTACATGTCATGTTGCGTTATATATAATGCAACATGACGAATAAACAACACTTCAAAATATCCAATAAAAGATGTACCTGTAAAATGTTTTCTATAAAATCGCAATATATCATTATAAATTATCCCAATGATTAAAAATTGTCCCGCGTGATTATTAATCCAATAATAATATAATCTTTGATGTGAAAGTTTTTACTGTAAATACGTAGGTACAAAGTGCTTCCATCATTCGTTACCAAAATCTGTAGTTACCAGTGAAATTGTCTACAGAGTTCTGAATTATACATAAAGAATAACGTTGAAATACTTAGTGAATACGTTGTTCAGATTTTACTCAATTATATGGCGAAAAATGCTAATGAGAGATTGAAAAATTGTACTTTTCGCAGAACGTAATATTTGACCATGATATATTAGCTTCCGAAGTTATTTGAATAACATATAATGTCAAATTGCTACATCAAAAATTATGCACCTACCCATAAGTAAATTTATAACTAATTTTATATTATTTGGAAGATATGTGTATATGGAAAGCAATTTTACTGATGGTAGACGAAGATTATATATTTTTTCAATTGTATAATATATTAAATTTTTACATATTATAATAACAATATTATTTGAAATAATAAAATGCAATAAGCATCTATACATTTCTATTGTAATGTGTAATGTAATACATTTAAATATGTATTTTAAATCTAATTTCGTTAATAAGGTAATAATTTAATAAGATAATAAATTTAAGTTCTGAGATACATTATCACTGGAATATATTTTGCCGAGGAATCAAATGAACGGTAGCATTTTTGTGATTCGAATCCAATACAGTACAAGTGTATGATAATCATAATATATGTTATATGTATAATATCAATACACGTCAAAGTTTTGTCATCATCATACGGTCGTTAATAATAGTCCACGAAACGGCAAAACACACAAACGTGGTTATTCATCCGAGCAGCCCAATTATAATTTAAAATGTTTAAAATCACACACACGCACACGTTACTAACTTGCCTTTGTCATATTTTGTCACCGTTTAATTTAAAAGCGAATGATTACAGTTATAAAAGATAAAACTAAGTATTTCATAATATAACAATAATATTTGTGTACAAACACTTTTGGAAAAAATATTGTTCCAAAGTATATCTATACGCTTATAATAATATGACCATCTGTTATTTCATATTAATTTATCGAGTATCGGATATAAGTAGTATGAATAAATGTAGCACGATTTATTATCATACGATATAATATTGCGACGATCTACTGCACGGCGACTGTTATATATTTCTATAAGTCCTTCGAATGTCTTTAATTTATACTTTTTTCCATCGTGCTTCCACAGATGTAGGTAAAATAAACTATTCGTTTGCCGTTTCGATAATATTTTCATTTTACTTGTACTTTTTCCCTGTTCGCAATATTATTGATCAATGGGTGCGATATAATGATTGAAAAGAGTTTGAACGTTTTAATAATTTCCCCATTTCAGAGCCAACACAATCACTCATTCGTTTACCGAGAATCCGGGATTATCATTCCGTGACTATGTGTCCTACAGTACAACTGTAGTATAATATCATTTCACTTTACAACTATTTGATGTATTTCACATTTCAACAAAGCGTATACATTTCTGTACACGCATTGTAAATATTACGGCGGCTGTCGTTCCATATCGGATCACTCTAATATAATGATAAATGAACGTACATAGGCTGTATACTATTAAAACGTTTAAAAGTGATCGGTACAATGAATATTGTTCAGAATGATCAGGTCGAGTTGATCCGTTTACTGGGGGGAGGGGGAGTCAATGCAATTAAACGATTTATTTTCGTTTTGTCGTTTTGAATAATAACAATAACGATAATAGTGATGGTGATGCAGCATTGTATACATACAAACATTACACTGCTAAAGAGGATCAATCTATTTGGGTTTACCCACGAAAAACCTATAGGGATATGGAAAAAAAAAACCAAAACAAAAGTCAACGGATTACAGATAAATAATGCGGTGCGTGTGTGTGCATGTGTGTGCCTGCCTACTTAACCCGTACGTACACACTTAACATCACACAAAAAAAACCGTGACAGTGCCATGGGATTGAGATAGTCGTAGCAAACCAAACCGTGTACAGCATAATTTACGTGTGGGTAATAATGTATAATATGCGGTCCTTGAAAAAACAATGTAAAACCTGTTGTATTAAATCGGTTTATTACTGCTACGATGTCTTGTCCGACACGACTACCCCCAAAAACCAATCAACGGTCCTCGCCAAGATCTTCGATGACCCATAATATATATCGAACCGGTATATCCCTTCCCTCTTTTTCTTGAATTCCTCACCTTCTCTCTCAATTTCTCTCGTCGATCGTTCGTCTCTCTCTCTCTCTCTTGATGATTTGTGCGTCACACACACATGTCATGTCAGTTTGGGTAAATTTTTACTTTGTGTACCGTATTTTTCTTCGCTTTTATCATTACAATCGTCAGATAAGCGCCAGTGAAAAAAATAAAATAAACAAATAAATAAGACAATATAATTAAGACACATACGCTGTGGCTACCTCGTTCCGCGTCCACGTCGGATTTGTCAACCGCAGTTGCGTAGTGTACAGCTATTATTAGGTTGGTCTCTAATGGAGCGTCGTCTGGGCGCGATAATTGAACGGGTATATATATGTATATAGGTACGTTTTGTAGGTATATACAGTTTTAGTACGCGCGTAGTCGCTGATGTAGTCGGCTGCTGGCACGCTGTCTCGCTTAAGGATGTTCGTCGACGCGTATGATGGTCGATTAGAATTTATATTTTTTCAAACACCGCTCCTGAAATATTGTTTAAAGTTGAAATCTATTAAGACAACAAAACAATAGCATGGTAAAAATTCTGTACGATATTCTGGTCCCATGAGTTATCGTTAAACTGTAATAATTATCAGTTCATTGAATAAATATGTTTATAATATGTATATATAAGATAATATGTACTCTTGTCAACTTTATGGTTTTTGTATTTGTAACATTTCCGTGGAGAGAAATTCTATAATATTTTAGTTATCAAAATTGTTATCAGATGTCGTATCGAACCATATTTGAAATTTTGAAATCATTTAGAAACTCTATAAATAACAAGTATTACAGTAATAAGTGCTCACGCAAAATTAGGTGGTATGTTATGCAATCTAATCAATCGAATTCCTTTCACAATTCTTAATTTAACCGTCGCGCTGTCTAGATTCAATCTTTTTAGAAGCAAGAAACAAATTTTCCTCCGTAAAATATTTCACGACCCACATGGTTTTATTTTTCAAAAAGTAGTTAAATTAAATAAACATATGATTTTGACGACCTATTATAAACTATAATTTTAAAACCGGTCGTAATATTTGGTACAATTTTTCTATAGTAAGTTAATTTAACGTACATTTCTTGGTATCTATATAATAGAAAAAAATTATCGTGACTTACAGTTGGAAAAACGCTGTTCTAGACTACTTAACTTTGCTGTGAATCGAAACACTCAAATCAGTATTAGGACTTAGGAGCAATACGAATAAAATTTTTGATCATATTTAAATCACAGACAGCTTACAATAAGTTGTTATGTGTGCGCATGTTATTAATCAAGGAGATAAAAACGTTCTTAACAAATAATAATTATTTAATATTTATTGTCGTATACATAAAATAATATTCCGGAATACGAAAATCCTAATCATTTAAACGTGGTAAAACATTAAATATCTTTCCTCTGCACCTACATTAGCCGTTAATGAAGAATGTAAATCTTTTTACCACGTATGCAATGATGCTGCATAAGACAATTGAAGGTATATGACGTACTGCTTTAAATTTAATTACAACAAATTAAAAATAAATAGCACACGACAAACACACATAACAGTATTTCGAAAGTAATTAGTTAGGAAAGAGTTTTGACAAAAAAACGACGTTACATAACAGACTGGTGTATAATATTATATAGGTATATTAAAATCGACATAAACGATTGTCCGCCTATATGAGACTTGATATTTTTGCGTCAGGTGGCGATGATCACTGACGGTGCAAGACAATCGTGAAAATCCAATGCAGTCATAAATGAAATAATCCAGCGATTGTTATACTTCATTAGTGATCAATTATTATAAAACCCTAGTACCGTCTATAAACACGTTGGTATACACGCGCTACGAATGCGATTAGGTTTTTGAAAACATGTCAATTTTGATTCATTTCCGAATATGCACACTATGAGTACAATATCCAAATATCACAAGGTCTAGAATAAGTATCTCGGTATTAAGCGTTGATTAAATTTGGAATCCGAACTGTCACGGGTTTGTTTAATAATATTGGAGTTCTGCAACGTTTTTCCATCCGAGTCGGTGGTGAAAAAATTCGCAGACGAACCTGCTGCAAATAAAGTGTCTGCGGTGTAGTTAATATATGTTATATTATATATACAATTTAATAGGTACATAATATACTCTATACTGCAGTCCATCGCTCTGTGAAACGACTGCAAAGAGTTGCGGCTGCGGCGTGACTTAGCGGAATAAGTTTTTGACGATGCAATTTAAATATGCAAACAACGCGAATTGGGCCAAACTATCGTTTACAGTTGTCGTCCATTGCTTGGAGTTGTCTATTGCTTGGGGTTGAATTAATAATAAGTTTCGTCACACAATTCGAATCAATAACACAAAACTTGCTGTCTAGACCAGACGGGGTCTTCAACCTTTTTAGGTTGTTTGACATCTATATCGTTTGTAAATAACCTCGCGGGTCGCATTCGTTATGAAAACATAATTTTTATTTTAAACACAAATTCAGTTTTTACTATTACAACATGCATCATTACATTTTCAATTATAAATAATTTACTTATTATTGTTACAACATTCAATAGGTAGGTAAGTATTGAGTGAAATTTATTATTTATTATTTATCGGGATAACCGACATTTAGGAGTTCTAAAAATTTAGTTTTAGCATATAATTTATTATTATCTGATACTGATATAAACATCAATTTTGAGCACTCCACATTCCTAGATTATTTTTATACCTGACGTTCTGTATATACATAGTTTGATCAAAATTGAAAAAATACACGTCATACTTAAAATGTATTCACAGGCTTCAAATAAAGACTGAATGAATCTTAGACTTCAAGAAGACCTAACTGTATGATAGATATTGTTATCGTCAACATATAATCACAATTATATAATAGGTAAATATTTTTCGCATTTTAAACACTTTCGTGTTTTTCTCTCATTGACAATCTCTTTGTGCACCTCCGCGAATCGTTTTCATAGCAGTACTGTGCGAATATACGACTGCAACTATCGAAACAATACGACTGCGTACAGAGTAAATTTATATTTTTCAGATACGTCGTCGTACGTATTTGTGTTGTATTTATGTTTAGTGTTTACGATTTCGACCAGATGAATATTGCTCCGATACATACAAAGCTGGCCGGATACTATATTCTGATAGGAAATTTGTTCTTTTTGGTCCCATGGAGAGGTAATTTTTTTTAATTTCTCAATAGTTTTCCGAATAACTGAGAAAAACAGTGTAAAAATTTCCAAAACTGTGTAGGGGTTTCAACTTGGACACAATCTAATATTTTACCACGCTCTGTTCCATTAGAATACGACACTATATAGTTATTTGATTGTTAATTTGTTTATCATAACTATTCAAAACAGTGGTGTATTTATGATTTGGTTCTGGGGGGGGGGATATTTAATTAATCGGATAAACATATAGGGGGCTTAGTAAATTCCCACATGAAACATAGCAGGTAAGCTGCAGGTACATATGAAAGTTCGTCCACGAAAAAAATTATACCGGTACGTAAGTTCCCCAACGGAAAAATGTTCTATGTCTATAAATAGAAATTTATAGAAAAAACGCTTGGTTGATCTATGGTATTGCGTTTCACGTATGATTGTATGAATGTACGATAATAATATGATGGATGAAAGATATAATTTGAGAGCCAAGATAAAGACATGGACACGTCATGGTGGATTATATCTGTAATTATAATATATTATATTGATTTTATTTAATTATTATATCAATGCATCAAACATTATGAAAAATAAAGGCTTGGGGGGGATCTATCCCCATCATCCCCCCCAGTAACTACGCCACTGATTCAAAACATTTACAGAGTATACTTATATATTACAAGCATTTCACAGACATTTCATGATTTTTCAAAACATTCTATAATGGAATTTTTTCGATTGTAGGCACTTGAGATTTCCGTTTAAACATCAAACATATATACCTCATTAAGATATTTGGTCCACCTACAGGCTACTATTCGTTATAGATCCTACATCTTGATATAAATAGAAAATGATTCACCCCCGACTTCTTTCACTCAAAATCGTTTTTTCAAAAAAACAAGATATATTAGTACATAATTTATTTCAAGTTTAAAACACACCAATACAGCCAAAATTAATGGACTATCATTTAACCACCTCTGTACTTCACCCGATCGTGAATACTCTTCCGACCTAGAAGGCTTACCTTTTTATTTTTCGTTATTTATTCGTCGGAATATCATACAAATACTATAAAATCAACTTCAGTTATTAAAAGTTATTAAATTTCTAAATGAAAATAACCATAACTACATAATATTTTATGCGCTTACCAACATAATAAAATAGCAGCAGTCATCAAATTACGATAATTAAATGTGCATGTTAATAGTTAACTATAAAAATATGATAATACGTAGTCTGTTGTAAGCCAAAAAGCTCATTATTTTTTCCTTGAGTATCCAAATTTGTTGAATAAATTATTTAACTGAATAGGTTTTTAATAATTTCTCTTAATTGTATGCAATTTACTTGATTATTAACTTAGTTAAGCTAAATAGTTATAGCACAAGCAACAGTATTTATCTACGTAAATTAAGATAGTTAAACTTTATTTAAGTGTATGATAACTATATTGTTGTTTACCTATCAACGGTTAGATGATTATTTTAAATACATACGGCCGATTGTTAAACAACTATTCATGGTAAAATGGTTGAATGTCATCCCCGTTTAAAATACGTCATAATAATATTATAATAATTTCAATTACACTTCGAAATCAAATTATAAAAAAAAAATATTTTATCCTCATGCTTTAATATATAATACGTTTTTATAGTTTACCTCTTCTGCGTAAATACATCAAGTTAATTAATACGCCCAAACGGCCGACATGTGGGACAGTTAAAAATATAATTAGCAAGGATTAAAATACTTTTATTTTTTTTTCTGCAAACAAGTTATCACTAGTTCCTAAAAAATATAAATTAAATTCTTATTATTTTAATAAACAACAATTCTTGTGGTTGATAACTAGCATAGGGTATTGCCAAAAACAGTACGTATGAACCTAATATTATTATGATTTTTAATAGAACATTATATATTATACACTATAATTGCGCTGTGTGTAAATTTATAATCTCATTTTCTTCAAGTTATATTGTGTTTCCACATCATGTTTTACTATTTATAGCGCAACTATTATTTTTATTAACTCATTTCGGCAATTCGCGGATAAAGATCGTACAGTAGATTTCTATACCGTATTATATACATACAGCGTATGTGTACATGTGCACGCAACTATGTTTATAACTTAATTATTGTCCGTTACCCACTCGTTATTGTACTATATTATTATCAACACTTTGAGTTTTTATTATTGTCTTATTAATAATAACTCTAGAAAAAAATAAAATAAAAATAAAAATGCGTTCATTTATTCATATAATATGGCATATGCACTTAAATCAATAACCACAAATCATAAAATATACAGGTAATAGGTATACATATAATAAATTATATTATTTTCTCATTATTAGGATTTAGTAAAATTAGGTCGGGGAAGGAAAAGTTTAGAAACTGCAAAAAAAAAAAAACAATCCCAGCCTTAATATGTGTGTATAAATCGGCACCTGACATATGGTTATGAGGGGGGGGGGAGACACTTATTCGATCAGAGGAAGAGGAAATCTCGTTAATTATTCAAAGTTAATAATTTTACGATAATATTGTTGTGTACTACACGCTTATGAACCTAACAATTGTTCAAGTGAATAATCGATGAATCATTGCGTACATGAAACGAAACCCTATTTTAAAACATTAATACTTTACACGAGCACTTTCAAGCGTTTTTGATTATTTATTTATTATGAACATATATACATAATATACTTATTTATAGAGTGAAAACAATAAGAGGCAGAAAGAAAGAGAGAGAAAGAGAGAGAGAGAGAGAGCCAACGAGATTAATCTAATGCGGTTTAATCTTTCCGGTCGATCCGATGAAGTATACGCACATTTCAACCAGTTTCTCACTGTTAAAATTTTGACAGGAAAAAAAAACCACTGATTTATCGAACTTTCTTGTGTACTTAATTATTACTATTATACGTATGCTTATATATTTTTCGTTAGTTGTATTATAGTCGTTATAGATACACGCGTGCGTCGGAAAGTGTCGACAATCCGGTCGAATATAAAAATATTTAGTATTCCAACATAATTATGCGATCGATTTTAACGATATTTCACGCCTCGCGTAGCAGTATTATTGAACCCCATCGTCTGCAATCTCGTCATGTTAACAATGTCGCGGTTTAATATAATATTTTCTCGTAACATAAGCATCGATTATTACGTATGATAAAAACTTCTGTTGGTTGTTTTTTTTTTTAAAATGTTATTCAATTCATTAACAATTACAGCATTTTCTTGGCGTCATATCGGTAGTATACCTATCATAATATTATTTATAACGAATGTATTGTGTTTTTGTCATCATCGTGACTATAATCGATAGTATTTTGCATCAACTTTTCAACAATTTAAGAGCTAATCAAATCAAAGGTTAATCTTTGTTCAGCGTACTTCATTCAAGTGTAAACAACAATAAATAAGTCCACGTGGTTAATAAGTTATAAGTCCATTTTTAATCAGCATATTTTTAAAAACACTATAATCGTCACACAAATAGCGAAAAAAGAATTTAATATGTTTGTAGAAATATTTAAAACAAACATTTGTACTGGGAATATTTCATAAAAGTATACGTATCAACTTGAGTGGCAGAAACAATGTATTATGATATAATATTTTTATTTTATTTTCAACTCTTCAATAATATTTATGGTAAGAAATTATTTTTTAAAACCCTTCATCCATGCAGTCAAGTATTCGAAAACAGTCTGAAGAAAAATTGTTAAAAACGTGTTGTACCTACTATATTATGTGGATAATAATTATTGATGTAAATTATACTTTTTCCGTTGACGTTTTTAGATAAACGTGGAAATAAAAACATTATATTTTTGAATACGTTGTTGGGTATTCTACTGGAACAAAAACGTGCGCAACGGTCGTGCAAGGCCTATCGCTTTATTGTATTATTCAAATTCGGAACGATACATATACGTGATACGAATCGCCTAGTTTGTTATACAGTATAAGCATTCACACATATTGTAAAGTATTCAATTTGCAAAAATAAACTCAAAGTATTTTTATTTTATTTTTATTTTTTTACTTATTTCATCTCTGAGAAAGATATTTTATTAATATTACAGAGTTAATGTGGTATAATATGTACTTATAGCGTTTTCAATTAATCGCAATATGTTTGCGAAAACACTCCGTAGTTCTCGTTTAAACGATTTCATTTGAGTTTTTAGGCTTGAGTTAACCTTATGAACAACACAAGTATTCATTGAGCTGCTGTTTAAGAAAAAAAATTAATGAAAATACGATACTCAGAACAAATATCTAAAAATGTTCACGAGTCATACTTGTTACATGGAAACGCGTTATTCCGTAGCTATATATTATATATATATTTAGGACCTGTACAAGTAAGTCATGGTACTCATTATTTCAAATCAATATAATAAGTCATTACTAATGACGGTGGTACGATAGAGATTATATTTGTTTTTCATACATTTTTTTTGTTTTTTTTTTGCTATCATGAATATTACAAACATATTAATTAGTGTATAAAATTGTTCATGCTATAAAATGATGAAGTTCAAAAAACGTTAGTATATATTTAGCTATTCACAATTATAACACTGTATAGATAAAAATGCCATTATATTCACCATGGTTAATTAACCGTATTATTAAAACGAAAAATTATGGTAAACAGAACGATACGCATGCAAATGTGTCTTCTTTGGTTTTCATCGCAACACGGACGGTGTATTGCTTTATTATTAATAAATAAAACACACGTCTGAACGTGAAATAAACGATAATATATTATTAAGATACACTGTACAATCCATTTGGTTGAAATAATACTTCACGGAGACTTATGTATTCATGATTATACGATGATATTATATCGGTAATACTTCACCTGGTAAAACTTCATTTTTATTGCCAAATAATAATAAACGAATTGTTTTCATCCGTCCCTCCGCACTGTACACATACATTAATTTTAGTTTCCAAACCGTAGTGTTGCGTTTTTGCCATACTAGTTGTACACGTCGCATATTCCTCGGAGACTCGTTTTATGACTATAACGCAAAAGTTAATTAGGTCTTATAGCGGTTTTTTATTTTCATTTTTTTTTTTTTTTTTTTTTATGCGACTGGTGATAACGGATCGTTGGTTTAAGCATTACTACTACAACAACAAAAACCATAATTAATAATGTACTACGTATACGTATATATAATATACATTCATATTATATTAATATTTATAACGCAATAAGTCGTATTTCATTTCCAATCCTGCGGTCTGTTTTCTAATTTTGCATTTATATTTATACTTTGCAGTAATCGATAATATACGCGCAGTCAGAACTTTTAAAACACGACGTCCCGGCAAACTGCATGCTGCAGACACCGTGCAACTGTGTGGCAGAATTACTAACGATAAATTAATCATGTTTCTCGGTAAAACGTTTCAGAATTTCTGGGCTAGAACGTTGATACAGTAATAAAAAAACATTAAAAAAAAAAAACAATTTGACATGTTGTCAATCTTCGTCAGAATTGTTTACGCTGAAGATTTCAATGATTTACCGTTTGAATTCAGAAATACGTATAATCATAGTATAAAATAAATCTTATACATTTTACTGTTTAAATCCGTGCACAGATCGAATATATGGAATCCTTTGTTCATAAGTATATGATATACAAACATTTCAAATGATTGTATTTTATTCCTCAAAGACAATATTACAAGATATTAAGATAATAATACATATTATCTGTACGCATTATTGTCCTCGTCATTCGTCTTTAAAATCGCAATAATCCAATAGTGTACATACCATACACGTTCGCAATAATAATAAATAATAATTATATAGGCCTGTATTATAAGTTATAGGGATTTTTAAAATACACCATCTAAAGAATGCGGTGTATTTTCAATTCGCCAATACCTATTTTTCGATAATTTAATTAAAAATAAATATGTAACAAACAAAAGAGTGGAAAAATATAATCAAACAAAATATAAACATTTTCATCAAGTAGTAGGTAAGTATATTAGTAAGTAGTAAGTAGTAAATAGTAAGTAATCAATACATTTTACTCGGAACAAAGAACATACTATTACATCGATGTATTTAGTATAAGAGTAATATAGTTTGAACCCTAGGGATGTAATTATCTTTTACAAGCAACACTTGTTTTAAGACCGAATTAATTTTGAATGTTTGCAATAATTGCACTGTCGACGACGGCGAATAAGTGGCGGAATGTCATGATACAATTTTATGACCCCTTTAAACTTCAACCATAAGCACATTCTTAAAATAAATATACACCACCTATAACTGGTTATAACATACTGGTATTACAAAATAACTTTTTTTTTTTGTTTGTTTCTTGTTGGCAAATTTATACTATATATAGGTGAATCGAGGATTTTGCAAAATCACGAAAAACCCGGGTTTTTTTTCCGGCATACAGCGTGTTAAAACACCATTTTATAATATAATATTATAAGCTGTGGTAACCATATCGTATTTACGCTTGCGCATAATTTATTCACATGTAGGGTACAGTTCATTCGACTAATTTATTTCAACTAGTCGTGCGATACCGGTTGTCAAGTAATGGAAAAAAGCAAATCTCCACACGTACCTATCTTCCGGACGGAAAGGTCCGGATTCGCTATCAAAATATTGTGTCGACGTCACAGTGCACAAGATAAATTAATATAATATGTCCAGTCCGCGGAGCGTCGCTCTATATTCTTTTTTTTTTTTTTAGTAATAAAGTCGACCGTGTGATATTATCATTTCAGTGCCACCTACATTGTATACGTACACTACATATACGCCTTGCGTGTTTCGATATTAACAAGCTATTTACGATGATAATTATTATGAAATTCGCACGGGACGCAAACGCGCGTAGGTATAATATAGTCACCGCACGGATATAATATATTATTTCATACAGCGAGGAATTGATTCGACAATTATTTACGTACTGATTAACCGACGGATTATGTGTGAAATAAAACCTCACGTGATGTGCACCGCATGCGCGGCATTTGTCGTTATAATTTATTCAATTTTTTTTTTCTATTTTTTTTTTTTTTTTTACTCTCATCAAAGCACCCACCTGTTATTATAGCGGCGACATTATAATTATTCAAAGGTCGTATTTGCCTCTCCTTCGTACGCACGCTCGCGCACAGGGTGTCCGCTTAGTATGCACTCCGTTCCATAATCTGCGTCTAAATAAATTCCAGTCCCTAATTTCCGTGAATACGTAATTTGTCCAAACCAAGTCCGAAATTACTTTTTTTTTCCATAATAATTACCGGAAACAACCGACGGTAATATCCTTTTTATGTGTATAAACCCGGTATACACCAACCGTATACGCGCATTTATTTGTACATGTTGAACAATGGACCTGTTAAAAAGCAGTCAAATTTTCTCCATGGTCACTGAATCAAGGGTTAAATAATCGTAAAACATAATACATATTAAAACATACCTATACATATATATATATATATATATATATATATATATAGTGTAACACTGCAGTTAACTTGAACCAAATAATGTTTACCAAATAACGAATATAATATATGGTGGATTTATTATGCTTTGTTGTTAAAATATTATATACATTATATTTTTGTAAATAAATTACACTTGAATCATAATTCATAAATCATTATTGAAAACCACTACTCTTCAGCAAACATTGTATCTACACACTCAACAATAAAGCATTTTTTTCACCTTAAATCGATGACAAAATGTGGCCAATAAAGAGAAATGTTCGGATCGTCTATAATAGGTACAGTATACTCCCGACAAAAAAAAATAAAATATCGTAAATCCTAACAACCCTAAATCAACCACAATGACGTAAATAATACGTCATAATATTATTATCGTTCAATAATGGTCGAGTTTTTCGTTTCGTTTTATCCACGAAAATATTCTTTCCGTTCGAAAACAACACGCCACTTATTATCAAGTCCCAAATACATATTATACGATGTAATATTAACTAGAACAATAATAATAGTATAATTATTGTCATCGAATATAGGTTGTTATTGTTTTTTTTTTTTTTTCAACAATGTCGTTATGAAAGTATATTATACACGTTTAACCTACATTGCGCACGCTCGTTGTGATTATTAGGAAATCAGTAAATTTCTCCCACACACAATACAGTATAATACATAATATATTATATGTATGGAAAACAAAACCAACTATCGGTATTATTATAATATCGCTTTGTATCCAATAACCAATTCCGAATCCTGCAAATAATTCCGGCAGCGGCGGACAACATTATGTACGTAGGTGAAAAAAAATCGAGAGAGAAATCATTCGTGTATCTTTTATAACATTATAATATTGTACCCGTCAAATTGTCTATGAGTTTTGTTAATTTTTTTTCAATTTATACTATGCAGCACGTACCGTGATTCGAACACTTATAATAATACGAGTAAAATATATTATGTAGGTAATTTCCGTGCGAATATTCCAAACGTTGTTCATCACCCAGTGATAAAACCCGGTGTGCATAATATTTTAGATTCGTTTTCTTGGAACGGCCACTGTACATAGTTTGACCATTACGTACACGCGAATCGTTTCAAAATAATGATATTACTATATCTGAAGAGGGTGAAAATATCGTTCGCAAACGCTTTCGTTTCACCGTTCATCACGTATTATTATTGTGTGATATAAATATATAATATAATAACCATTGGCGTGGTATTTTGTGGGGGTGTTAGAGGTGTTTAGCACTTTAAGCTTATTTTTAGCACCCCCCAATTCATCCTATGTAGCAATATTATTTTGTTCCAGAATATTGTATTATTATTGTATGAGATTACGCTTCAGGAAAACAATCCGTGACTTATATAAAATTTTAGATTTTCTTTACTTATTGGTGTTCTTATTAGCTATAATAAAAATATTACTATAAGTTATAACAGATAATAATATCCATAGAAATTAGAAAATATTTTTTTTTTAATAATTGCGCTATCTATTAATTTAAGTTTATAGAATAAAGTGTAAGTTTTTAATTTTTTTTTCAATACAAACCATAGAACATGTATTTACTATCACTAATTTTTGTATAATACTCAAGTCGTCTTCGTATTTCGATTAGTGAACAAAAAAACCAAAATCCAACGATAAGATAACAATAACTATAGACACGATTTATAGATGCGTGTATCGGACCAGCGGAGAGAAAGCTAAAGTAAAATGGGGTTTCTCTTCCTCGATTATCGCGACCCGTTTTCAAGTTTTTTCGCGTAGAATAATATAACCCGAGAGGATACCATATTTTCGTACCAGTTGCTCCTGATTCCGTAACGCGTAGGCATACTCGAGAAATGTAGACATATTATTATCGATAACAACTGCAATATCGTATATTTTGTCAACGGCATACTGCAGTTCGCGACAGAGCAACGTATCCACCAGTTCAAGTACACAATAAGCGCATGCGTAATCCATACGTCATAATGTACCGTGCGTTCATTGAAAAATTGCACAGCTTAATAATACAATATGTTTACCGTCGAAGGTATTAAGAATGCAGATGATGCGTGCTTTGATTACTCATTGTTTAAGGTTTAACGATTATTCTGGATCAAAATGTGTGAAAATGGTAAAATGGATATATCCTCCTAGCCGTAACTGCTGAAGATACGGGTATGCGATTTGGTCAGTAGTTTTGTTTTAGTTTACAGAAAGGACTCTTTCTGTAAGAAAGGATTTTTTCAAAGTTCAAGCGTTGAGAATGTTAAATGGGATAAAGAGGTAAAAATAAAAAAAAATTACCGATCCGGAACTGCTGTAGCATTAAGTATAAAATTTGGTAAGTAGTTTCGTTTTACGCGTAGTAACGGCAATTAATAAATAGATTTTCCCAAGTTTATCTCGAATAGGGCTCAAAATGAAAAGAGTAAAAATTTAAGAAATAAGCTAGTCCGAACCGCTGAAGCTCTGAATATGAAATTCGGACATAAATTTAAATTCGTGATGTAGAAACTACTACTACATTATGCTATAGCGTATGTTGATTAATTACAACTTTTAACTTGGTGTTATTTGTATTTATAAAATTATAATAATGGCAAATTAAATCCCGGGGTGATGAATTGTAGTATACATTATGCGAGTCTACCATTTCTGATGCAGTGCATGACAGTTCTAAATATTACGCACCTACGTGCGGTAACTGTGATATACAAGCAGTATTTTATACTAGCAATGTTTGAACCGGAAATCCATAAGTATCCATACGATGTACGATAATAATTGCACTACATGGTGTCGTTTAGGGAAAATTAGTTCCTAAGTATCTATTTGAATATGCGAAATAAGGTAAAATAATAACAGTTTATGTTCAAAATTATTTATAATGTAGTAAACAATAATTTATTATCCAAAGCGATTCTTAATTTGATACTGTAATTGATAAAAAAAAAAAAACTATTCCAGTATTTGATATAATATATTCTTTAATTATTATCTACGACTTAAATTTCAATAATACTTTGCTGTAACATAGGAAATATCATTAGCTGTAATTTGCAGGATCTATATAGTATCTGTATACGTATTTTATTAAAGCACAAAACACAAAACTCGAATTCGCGTATATTTTTCAATATTTGTTGTTATTATTATTCCGTTATGTTTGTATAATATACTGTACGCATCTGAGGGTAATAATAATTTCATAACGCGCATTCATAACGGTTATTTTACCAATTAATATTGCAACTACACACTAGTGACTTACACCAGGTGCTTGTGCACGATTTATGCTTTTGCATATTTTTTTCCTTCATGATAAATTACAGAATACTATATAAATTATACATTATCCAACTAGCATCTTTTTCTGCGGTATAATATTGTACACGTCAACTCGGTAAAATTTCTTGTAAAGATCATAATGAACACCGCAATATACGCGTTTAATTAAAACTATAAATATTAGTTATTACACAATATATTATGTACACCAGTTATTATAGAAAAATGTAAATATTTTATCATTTTTTTCGATGTTCATATTGCCACAGAAATACAAAAAATAACATTACGTTAACATTTCGTTTTAAAATGATTTTTCGAATGATTATTTTTTATTTATTTATTTTTTTTTTTTCAACTTCTACGCACTTGACGCATAAAATGAATGTTGAAAAATAACAATAATATTCAATTTACTCGATTATTATTATTTTGTTTTAATATAAAGACGTGTATTAATACAATTGACGATCGTTTTTTGCTCAACATTTATTACGTACATACATGCATACATATATATGACCTCATGCCACCAATTACCGGTATTTATTCAGACACAATTCGAGCACACGCAATAATCGATCGACTTTAATATATTATTACAATAACCGTGGAGTGGAGGGCAAGAAGTACTAATAAAAATATTATAATTATAAATGTACACAAAAATATACCGCCGAGCACATAAAAAACATCATACGTCATTATTGGCGGCGGCGGCGGGATCGTACATACCGTTTTCGTGTGATTTTACCGGCTCACGATGATCTGTTTTTTTGTAGGTTATCGCAGATGTTGTATACTATTACGATGCGTATTACAGCCGAACGCGAGATTTAAGAACGTCCCCCGGCGAAGGCGTGAGCCACGCCGTTCAAACGATCTAGCCGCCGCCGTGGAATTCCGCATTATACAGTGTTGTAAGTATAATAATATGCATACATATATACTATACACGTGTCTTGTAAATAATCTACATCAACAACGTGCGCGTGTCGATTTGTCGGTAAAGTACGACGACGTCACCCCCTCGCCGTAAGCGGTTTTGCCGCGGTATTTCCCGATGCACCGCTGTAACTGCAGTTGGCACGTTATTATAGACTGTTGCTGCAGTGCACTTGCAACCACCGCTGGTCTGAGCGCCCCGTGTGAGGGCATAACAACTGCAACTATACATAGATTACATCATAACATATTGTGTATATATTATAATGCTTACCTAGTCGTTTCCTATTTTTTTTTTTTTTTTTGACGTCTGTTGTTTTGTTCTGGGGAAAACGTATTATTTAAATTTAGTGATTTATGTGATGTGTTACAAGTGTGTGCGTGCATGTATATGTGATGGGGATGCTGACATGGTCTGTCGATTTCCGACCGGACGTTGTACTTTGGACATTAGTGTAGGATTTCCGGAGCATGCGCGCAAACCCCTTCGACGTACTACTTTTTATTATTATTATTATTATTATTATTTTTTTGTATTCATTATTTTATTTTTTATTATTATTATTATAGTGCAACAAGTTGTGTATTAAAATAATTGTCGTATTAGTCGAGCACAGTATACGACTGTTACCTTGCACCACTATACGGTCTACACCGTATTATAATACCTACGACCACGTTGCGTTGATTTTAATTTCATGCGATGACCAACGGCGGCGGCGGCGCGGTCGAATCCGATGTAGATGACCGTGTTATTATCAATGGCACGGTGGTTCGTTTAATTCTTCCATTGCGCGCGACACACAGTATACCGACTTCGGAGTTCACGCACTGTGACAGATCCGGGAGTTGTGCACGTGAGCTGTACAACATGTAGTGTATAGTTATAATAATATAACACGTATTATTATACATAACGCACTGATTTCCGAGAAAAAAAAAATAACAAAAGTGGCCGTGATCTCATGATACCTGATTGGCGATGGTGTCAATACAAAACCCTATAGGCAATTTATATAATATCATTTGTGTCCTTGGGAAGGAAAAATTAAAAATAACTCGTATACTCATATTGTATGGATACATTTTATTATAGTACATACGCCATATAATATCATACTATACCAGGATATTATTATTATTATTATTACTTATATTGGGCTATTTATCAATAGTATATGTGATATATTTAAATTCAGCAGTGGACATAGTACGATTTCATGGACTTTCCAATCGTAGAATAAAATTATTTATAAAGTTTGTTAATTGTTCATATATATCGCCATGAATAACACACAACAATAATATTACAATCGCTATTTTTTTGCAGACCGTACCACGGAACAGTGTAAAATCTAGAAAAAAAATATTGTATTCGAATATAAGTTGGATAAGCAGTTATATGTTAAAATATTCGGATACAGTACGATATCACCTACATATAGAGAGAAGATTAATATTATTTGTGTATGACGAGAATATTATGCAGTGTAAAAAATTCAAATATTTTTATTATTTTTTATTCTCTGGTATTAAGCTTTTATCCTTGCCTTAATAACACATTGTTTGACGAAATATTGAACTTTTATACTTAATCCATACATTTTGATCTAATTACATTACTGTACATGGTGAAACGAGGAATGCATTGATTTTATCATGAGGATTTCTTTTTTTGTCTGTATACCTATATAATACCTACACGGTTTTGACCCGAAGAATTGCTTCGATACAAATCTATAACATTTCTAATAGGAAATTTGGTCTAATGGGAACTTTTTAGGATATTTTTTATTTTTTCAATAATTTTTCGAATAATTTCGAACGAAAACAATAAATGAATTGCTGTTTAAAGTTTAAAGATAACACTAACAAAACGGAAAAAAACTTAACGCCTGATGATTTAACTTATTTTAAATATGCACCAGGCACCTATTACATCATCAGATGTTGAGCGAAGTTTTTCCAAATATAAATATTTGTTGATGGATACAAACGTTAGACAACAATCTATACATTCAAAAATATTTCAAAAACAATCATTATTCAATGTGCACTAATGTACATTTAATAAGTAGTTAAAATGAAATTAATTTTACATAAATTAACAAAAACTTATATCAATGTTATCAATTATAATGTATAATTTAATTATTCAAATCAAATCAACAATAAAAGAAGGGTATTTTTCAATTTATTATGTTTTTTGATTTTTTTTAAATTATTCATCCAATTATTTTGATCTTATTGCGCATATTTTTATTTTTTTATGCATATATTGACGTTTCTTCGAGCATATTTTGAAGCATATTTTAAACCTTTACAAAGCATATATTTAAATTTTTTGGAGAATGATTCCACCCTTTAGTAATAAGTTTCGGCGCATCCGAGTTGAGTCCCGAATACTAGAGGCTAATCGCAGGTAGTGTACTAGTTGGGTCCCGGATTTTAAAAGGTGCTATACTAGTTGGGTCCCGGATTTTTAAAGGTACTATACTAGTTGGGTCCCGAATTATTATAGGTATTCCACTAGTTCCTGAATATTTTTTGGTAAGTACTACACTATACTAACATTTTCATTCTCATTTTAACAGATAGTCTATGATCTATTTAGACCACAGGTATGGTTAAAAATGTTTTTACAGTTTTTTTTTTTTAAATATTTAAAATACTAAAGTATAAGTAATTGATAGTTAATAAAAATATTATAATAATTTAAAATATTATAAAATAATATTAATACAATATTATTACATTGAAAAGTAAATGAAAAATATGTATACGTATATAATATGACTATTGGGATATTCGTAATAAAAAAAGACATAAGTGCAGGAATAAACAATCGATTTGATTTTGTAAAATTAATGTCGTATAAATTTTTACCAACACACATGTTATTTTTCCAAAAATATTATTTTATTTGTAAATACAAAAGTGATTTATTTTTTTATAAAATTCTAATAACTTATATTTTTTAAAAAAAATTTAACCATACCCGTGGTCTAAATAGATCATAGACAGCCCTAAGTCTGTTAAAATGGGAAGGAAAATGTTAGTATTGTGTATACACTTACCAAAAAATATTCAAGAACTAGTGTAGTAACTTAAAAGAATCCGGGACCGAACTAGTGTAGTACCTAAAATAATTCGGGACCCAACTAGTGTTGCAATTATAAATTTGGGACTCAACTCGGATGCAGCCATAAGTTTACAAATTGACTGTATGGAGGAGGTGGATTAGTTTGTCCCCGGTACCCTCGATTTCTCTCCACGGCCCTGCGCATAGGTATAGTTATATTATAATGTGATGATCAAAATCTGTTCGCATTATTTTTTTGTTTTGTTTGAAAATTCAAACAGAACTCAATGCAACGAAGTCATCGTACGTTATTACGTGACATATTTTCGTAACCGTACGCACAACTGCTGTATGAAAATGACGGAAAGGATAGAAAACTATATTATTATACCTACTGTTACGACAACATTTTCGAAGAAAGTCGAATCCGCAGTAGTGCACCGGCTGCGTGCATCCACCTACCTTCTATATATATATAATATAGTATAATATTATGCTGCTATTGCACAAACGAGAGAATTTGTTTTTGAACTAAAACTGGTACACGCTCCACGGTTACATCACGCACCTACATCAAGACCAGGACAATAACACCGTGTTATGTACCGCACGCGGAAAATCACGGAAAAGTAGCAGACCATATTTTATTTCCGGCTTGTACTAATACAGGTAGATGCAGTGTATAATATACACACTTCTGCATTTCCAGGAAACCATTTATTAGCAAATAACACGTAGAAAGTTTCCCGAGAAAACACACACTGTATAATATAATATTGTGTAAGAAATAAAAATCAACGCATGCAAACTTTGTATAACATGATGTGTGTGTGTGTTTGTGTGTATGTTACAGGTCAAATTATTTTAATAAATAAATAAAAAAATATATATAAACACAAACTAGTTATAATATATAGGGGTGTAAATTACATAATAATATATTATATTCTAAAATATAATATGTATGATACATACGATGTACTGCAGCTAATAAATTATATAACTTATCAAATGGTAATAATATATAATTGGATCAGAATAAAATTATTATAATTGATATTTATGAATATAATATATAGTTATCATTTTGTGCTCTAATAATATTTACGTATTATTATGACTTAATTAAAAACATTATTCAGTGAATATATAAATAACAAAACATTAAATCAATTAATAACTATTATTGTTTGGATTTTAACATTACATTTTTAAACCGTATGCGTACAATAACGGGTTCGTGTGTTACTTATTGAATCGAGTTCCGAACATGGAGGTAATCGATTGGAAAATAATCATAATATTCGTCACATTCTATACATTAGATATATTAGGTACCCATATTACAGAGCGAGTTGTTTGTTGCTTGGCAAACATCGAAAATGAATCTCGGCCGTATTGATATTTTGGAAAACGGTTAATCGACCCGAAACCGATTATATCGTAATACCATTGCGTAGTGGTTCTGCAGGACGCGCGACGTGTGTTCCGCCGACCATGTAATCGGGTGCGCGGTACAAAGGCGAACAAAAAATGTTGTATATTATAGTCGATGCCGGTACTCCAAACCATTTAATGTTGTACTGGTTTCAAATTTTTACAACATGTACAATTTGCCACGTATATTGTTGTAACATCGTTATGAGGGTATGAGTGGTGTACATAGGGTAGGTGCTTAGTGGGCCGCCCCCCCCCCACACTAAAAGAAATTTCAGGAGTGAATAAAACGACAAATTTGTTTTATCACAATACTGTGTTAAATCCCTCGCTACTATACAGTCCCTCTCCCCCGAAAATATTTTCTATATGCGCCACTTGGAAGTATACATGATCATTTGGGATCGGATTTGAAGGCAAATGCCTTCCTTTTATTAATCATAATGGAATACTAATTTTTAAACGAAAATGAGTTTCATTTAATTTTTTAGACGCTGGATGCATTTTTATTTTGTCTTTTTTTGCCTTTTTACTTATAAATGCCTTTTTGCTTTTTTTTTGCATTTTATACTTATAAAAAGATCAACCAAGTATTGATCGGAGATACAACAAGCGATGACGATTTATCAAGTAGTAATCTTAATTTAGATAATTATTTACACCCCGATAACTTCGGTTGACATAGAAAGATCCTTTTCGAGGTGTAAAAATATTCTGAGCCCGAACCGTCAACGTTTTTCTGAAGACTGCTTATCAAAGTAAATGGTAGTCAATTTTTTTTTTTAATACCTACTAGTTTATTTTGTATTATATTTATGAATTGCTTTTTTATATAAATTAAATGCCCTTTTTTTTGTCTTTTTTTACTGCTTTTTTACTGATTATATTGCCTTCAAATCCGAATCCTAATGATCATAATATACTAAGCTTCGAAGGTATATACTTCGTTCCGACCCTCCCGGCATGCGGAGTATTTTTTCAACAAACACGCTATAAACACAGATTGTGTATAGCGTACAAGGGCGCATATATTTGATTATATATTTTCGATTGTTTTCTCGTTTTCCCTCTCAATATACAATAACCACCTAGTAATAATAATAATAACAATAATAATATACGTACGTGTCGTATTCGACGATGGTGACCAACACATTATAATAATAGTATAGGACGCGATGGAAACGACCCCGCCGCCGGTCGCCGCGAACGCAGTGAACTACAAAACGGTCGATTACAGATCGGTCGTTTCCAATATAATAATCGTTTGCACCGCCGCCGCTGCCGCCGACATCTGCACCCGCTCCAGAAGCGTACAAGGGGGGTAGACGTTAAAGGGTTAATGAGAAATAAATCGTATACTCTGCGACGGTGCATTACGCGCATAATATAAGCGTACAGGTACACCCGATTTGGATGCGGTTTACGAATATTAGCCCGCGATACGTATATATAGGTTCAGGCACTGGTTTACCAATTCAGTTCAATAGTACATTTTACGATTTTTGGTCCCAAATCAACGTTTCTTTCAACGCTGAAATAAAATACAAACACAATGCGTTTTAATAATCGTGTATGTTATTTGTGGCTTATATGTGTTGTTGAATCATCGCGTATTGTAACGTTAAAAATAATTAACAATATAATATGAACTTATAATGTTTTTCATACATTTTTGTCCTATCTTTTTTAATCAGCCATTCATTATTTTGATTGAAACAATTATATAAATTTATATAATTGTTTCTATTAATTGTTTATATTACTAAGGTATAAAACTAATTTTGTTTGTCTGTTGTTGGTGTGGGCCGTTCTTTTGTATGGGCCCGCTGCAAATGTCTCATATTTTGTCCTTGGACAAATATGGTCCTGTTTAGATACGTATAAATCTATATTTTATATAGTTCAAATTTTACGGGAATATATGGTATATTATGTAACGCATTGTACGCAAGCGCGTGCCCTCATCTCAAGCACGGTTTTTTTTTATTTCCATCGTTATTTTATCGTTGCGTACACGGAGATTTATTTTTATTTTTTTCTATTTTTTTTTTTTTCGTTTTGTCTTCACGGCGCGGCGGCGGCGGCGGTGTTCAATCATAAAGTCTTATAGGTAAAGTATAATATAATATTGTGTATTATGTGCGATGCGCGTGCACGAGGCGCCGACAGGTGAAAATTACACGTTCCGGTAGACGGTCACGTAAGTACACGTCACATAATACAAAATATAAGCACACACGTGTGTGATAGACGAGACGTTATGGTATAGGGTTATACATACTTACTGTGTATAATACGCGTATAATACATACAAACAGGTAGTACACCGATGATGATGATGATGATGATGATAATAATATGATAATATTTCGAAAAGTCCTAGCGGCAGGTAATCGGCTCGGACCGGGCGGCACACCGCGATCCGGTTTCCGAGTACGTGCGGGCACCGCTTGCGGGTGTGTATTATAAGCACCGGGCGATGTATTATTATAATCGAATCCGTCTGCCGTTTGCGTTCTGCCACCGCCGCCGCAACATCCGCGTGATGGTGCACGTCCGATGGACCGGAAAATAAAATCAACTGCCGTCGTCGATCGCGGAGTGGTCGTTGTCGTTAATAATGGTAATAATGAAATACGACTGTTTGGGGGGAGGAAGGAGAATGAAAGAATATAATGTAATAAAACCTTAAGAAAATGGCGTTCTACGTGCACGCGCGACAACGGCAGGTGCGCGCGCGCTCTCCGAGGCGTGCATTATCGTGTTATTATTACTTATGGATACCGTACTACGTCAGGTACGGATCGGTATAAAGCGGGGGAGGAAAGAAAAATAGCGTATAAACGATAAATCTCGTCCGTAACAACCGCTGCAATGTCGTCGAGACCATAACGTATAATATTATAGTGTTGTATAGTTGTTATTGTATAATAATATGTACCTACTGTACACTGTTTTTGAGGCAGCTGCGCGTGCGGTTAGATCCTCTCGGACGTTGAACAGCGACGATTCGATTATAACTATTATTGTTCTCGTTATTATTATTATTATTCTTTTTGACGTCACACGAGTCACTTTGTACATTTCCAGAGCCTTTCTTAACAGTAATTCAATTTTCTTTTTGAAATTATTTTCGAAGAAAGGCCGTTAAGCGCAGTATCGGGATGAACGATATGTTTATTGGTTATCAACAACGTTGTCGGTAAGGTTAAAAAAAAAAATCCCTGCACTGAACCAGTTCCATATAATATTGCTGACGTCCCTCGAGGTGGATGCCGCAGCGCATAATGTATGTCCCGAACAACACGACTGACTGTTGTACACGCTGCGTGCCATCGGAGTAATTAATTAGCCGCAGCAATTTGAACAATTTTAAATATGTAAATAATACGATTCGCCGGAGGGACCGTACTCGTCACATTCGTTTGATTGCCAACCAAACACTACATTCTATTTGCACATAATGCAGATTTCACTCATTGATTCAAAAGTGACATTACGTTTGAACGTTAAACATCACGATGATAAATAATAATACTGTCATAAGAAACACACATTTTCCACAACCTATGATCAATAATAATAAATGTATACCAGCAGATAATGCAAATTTTTATTTGACGTACTCGTGTACAGACCAGAAATACGTCGTATGCAAAGATGAATACTATCGCACTTTTGTGTAGGGTTTGTTTAAAGAAACTGTACGCTGGAACGGAATTGAAACTTATATTTTGAATATTAAAATTACAAAATATTTTAAATTCTTAGTACCTATACAAAAGTTCTATAAACACTGAAACTACGTAATTAGTCCAACTCGGTTCAGTTTTGTTCTCCGAAGCTGCTTTATAATTATCATTGCTTTCTAATGTAAGAAAAAACCATAGCTGCTGCAGCCTTTCCAAGAGTTGCAGAAAACGTTACAACTAATATGCATTCTTCGTAACTGGAAGTTCGTTATTTGTTGACGAAAACGAATAATGACGTCATAACTATGTTTATTTTAATATAGAAATAATAAATTAAAGTGTACCTATTCTACATAATATAGTTTATATAGTGTGTACGCTGCAGTAAATTACAATATATTATATGCTATTTATATAGTATTCGACATAAATTGATTTTGATGAAACCTTTTAAAATATTGTTTTCAAATAAGTTTACTAGTATGTGATATATGTATATTATTGAAACCGATTGCAAATCAACAAATTCACTCGTATTTATAGATACACTACCTATCTATACAATCAACACTAAAATGACAACTAACCGTTCGGATATACGACCTATACCCGTTTCTGTTTGTAATATACGTTCAAGTATAGTATTATAATACAATATGATACAAATGCGAGTGCTCTATTATTGCGGTTAGCAATGGGCCCAATTCTCCGAGTTAAGTATATAGAAAACAAACGTCTACCATAAAACTACTATATAAAGCTACTATAAAACCAATTTACACCGGTGGCATTCAACTGTGGGGTTGCGCCAGTACGTCTAACATCGATGTAATAGAACGCTGTGAAAATATCGTTCTTCGGGCCATCACGTGCAGCCTACTGTTTTGATTGAAACGACCCAACTCAACGTGATATAACGCTGTTCATGGTATAGAAAACGAACTCCCAGAGGTTTGCACACGAACACGATATGAGGCTAGATCATCATGTTAACCCAATAACCGTTAGACAACCTCAAAGATCTTATACGATTTAAACGTCTGAAGTCATAAGACTTATAGGTTTAAGAGTTTTATAGTTTATGATGGGAGCCAGTTTACTGGAAGTGTGACTTATAGGAGTATAATATACACATACACCAAGTTTATATATTATCCGGTATGTAATTGTTCAATATGCATGTATAGTATATCTTTATATAAAGACATTTGAGTCATTTAAATAATAAAGCCCCTGGCCGTTGAAAAATAAAACATAATATAATACACTTTTTATCCTGTCAACATTGGCTAGGTAGTAAATAAATTAAAAAAACTTCCAAAAAACTCGACAAAGGAGCACTTCACTTCAAAATTGGCAATAAAACCATTGAACCAGACTTAAAAATGTTTTTTCGTATTTCATTGTTACAATAAAATAAACGTTATTAGAATCTTGTGCCGTGTGTGAAATCGTACCGATTTCGACTTTGTGTAAAAATATTATCAATAATTGAAAATTGAAGCGGATATGCGTGTAAAAATTACAAAGAAATCATTATTTATATTACATAAAAGAGTCGAACGTTATGACGTATTGTATTTTGAGCTATGAAATAATGAATACGTCAATAAAATACATAAAAACTGTGAATACTTAATTTCAACAGTCTGTTGTTTTATTCTGAATAATTGTATAGTGTAATACGCAACTGCCAGCATATAAATTATTTGAATATTAAAAATATTTGCGTTCAAGTTCAAATATTAGTCTAACAGAAGTTTTTAGCTCTACAGCTGATACCTTTAATATGTATACATAGATATAGTGTCGGAACTGAACTGTCAATAAATGTGTCTAGTGTATATACTACATAATAATATATAATGTACGTTTTTCTAGTCTTTAATCATCGGTGTTGTATTATAAGTACCTAGGTACAAATTTGATTAATTGAAATCCAACGAATGCGTTAGTCTAATTGCGTTAGTTCTTGAAGGGTTTCAAACCTTAGTTAAATCGTCTATAAGTATATACTATATTATTATTATTATTATTATTATTATTATTATTATTATTATTGTAATTATATTTAAATAATAATAATGATTAATAATAAAATACAAATAACAAACTTCATCATATTGTTGGTTACATGTCAATAATCGCCAATTGTATTTGAACCAAAACGACCACATATGTTACGACGGATGCGATTATCTGGAAGCACAGTAATAATTATTATAATTTAGTATCGAAATGAATAATTGTAAGTCGATAAATATAATATACAATGTGCACGGAGTCTAAATCTTAGAATTAAGGGTTAAATATCAATTGTTAACAATTGTTACTTGTATACAAGCTATTATGTCAAAAGTAAGGGATAGTATGAAAGAACAGAAATAACAACGGTTATATAATAATATCGGTTTTTAGTGCTTATGAATTATTTTATACTGCGAAATATTTTATAGTCCAAGAAATAGTTTTATTTTTAGCCTTGGTTTGAAAAACTAATTAATATAGGTACTTTAAAATTAATTACTTGATAAGGCACTCGTTATCTCATTATTCATTATAAAATAATAATTAAAAATTAAATGTATGGTGATGAAATGTTTAAATCATTAAAATATAATATAATCAACTGTAACCCGGCCGGTGATTGTAATCTGTTTTAAATATGAGAAACTTAAGACGATCTAGTACCTTGCATAAATTCCAACCTTTGGATGATTTAAGTTGCGGAAGTTACAGTTGATAGCGGGCCCCGTTAGGTTTATTGCATGAGGTAGAAAAATTATGCAGATGATTAAACAAAACTATGCCTTTTTTCACGTGGTCTATTTTAATTGATCTAATTAATAAATCTAATTTACTATAGATCATCTATTATATAATGATATTATAATTTTACCTAAATTTATATAAATCATTCAATTTACAAGCATGTAGAGTATTTATTATTTAGATAAGATTATTTGCTTAAACGTTATTTAGATGGCGATAGATAATTTTAGATTCTGAACGGAGTGATGAATGTATTAATCTTACAATAATGTGTTTTGGTTTTTAATTTTTTCTGTCATCACGGTTCGAAGCAGTCGAAATGCTTTGATTTCCTTTCATAGCAACATTTTAGAAAGGAAAACGAACCCATTGTTGTAACTTAATATTTGCTATTATTCAAAATGTATAAGTCGCAGAAACTTGAAACTTTTACCAGTTGTTTAAATTAGTATTTTAGATTCTGAACAGAGTGATGGAATCTATTGATTTTACAATGATGTGTTTTTTTTTTTTTTTTTGTAACTGAGGACACGATTTTTGGTAGTAAAATGCTTCGATTTTCTCAAACAGCAACTTTTCTGAAAGGAAAGTAAATGTAGATGGTACTTGAGCAAGTCAAAAATGCAACTTTTTCAATGCTTTTTAAAAAAATCGAAAAAAACGATAAAAAAATTACAAAAAAACGGGAAATTTTACGTAAAATCACGTTTTTACGAAATACATTTTTTTTAAATACTCTAACTCAAAAACGAAAAACCGCAACAACTTGAAATTTTCACCAAATCTTTATGTAGGCATTTTCTATACATGGTAAGGTTTTCAAAATATTATGACATATTTTGACTTATTTATAGACAATTTAAATTTTCGATTTTTGTAAAAGTTTTTTTTTTAAACATCTATAAAATTTAATTGGCTGACCGATAACTCTTGAAAATTTAATATGAGGTATATAATAAGTTAAACTTATTGTAACTAAAAATTATTGGAAATTTTTTTCACTCAAACTGTTTTATAAGCCCATAAAGCTCAAATTTGTATAAAATGTGTGTCAAAATCACGATAATTTGCAAGTTATTTTGTAGATAAAAATTCATAAAATTTATTCTGTTCATACTTAAGGTTCAAAATTCTAACACTAGATAATCCATAAGCTACTCTTCAATAATCTTTAAAAAAATGTTTACCGAATTAAGAGGAAAACATTTTATGACCGTTTGAAATTTAAATTTTTACGAAATTGCATAAAATAGCGATTTATCCTCAAACGATTTTAAATATTTTAAAGAAGTATGAATCGCAGAAACTTGAAATTTTTAGCAGCTGTTAAAATTGGCATTTTTTTAATGTCATATTTTTTTTGAAATATTATATTGATTTTTAAGCCACTTATAAACGTTTAAAATATTCAAATTTTTTATATTTTTTTTTTATAATCGGTGATAAAAAAAATTGACTACTTCAAAATCCTCGAAAATTTAATAGAAGATTCCACAGAAGTAGTTAATTTAAAAATTATTAAAATCCATGGGCACAATTTTTTTTATAACGTTTGAACAGCAAATATTGACATAAAATTACTTAAAAATATAATATAATGTATAATATTCTAGACTGACAAATGATATCGGTTTTTAAAATTTGCTCTAACTGAAAAACCAAATAAGCCAAATATTTGAAATTTTCACAAAATCTTTATATTGACGTTATCTATAGGTGGTTATGTTTTCAAAGTGTTTTGACTTATTTTGACTTATTTGTAGACAATTTAAATATTCGATTTTTATAAGTTTTTTTTTTGAAGTATCTATAAAATTGTTTTGGTTGTCCGAAAACTTTTGAAAATTTAGTACAATGTTTATTATAAGCTATACTTATCGACACTAAAAAATATCGGAGATCGTTATACTCAATTTTAATTTATAAGCCTATAAATATCAAATTTGTATAAAATATGTTAAAATCGCGATGAATTGCAAATTATTTTGTAGTTGAAAATTCATAAATTTTTTTTTGTTTATTCTCACAATTCAAAATTTTAACACTAGGTTGTCCATAAGCTAATCTTCAAAAATATATAAAAAAAATTCTACTGGACTTAAAGGAAAATTTTTATGACTCTTTGAAATTTAAATTTTTTATAATGCAATTCTATTGCATTATATTTCAATTTAAATATAAAATTCTATGTTATTATATACCCATTTTAGACCAACATATTAACTCCGTTCAGAATCGTTATTCGTATACAATGATACCTATCATTGCATTCAAATTTAATAAATCCATTGTAATAATGACCTATCCTATGAACGAGTTGCACTCCACCCCCAACTGTACAGCAAAGCGAGGGCCATCCGTTTTTTTTTTTTAAAGTAATTTTTTTTGCTAAATATCCTATTGATTTTTAAGCAATTCATAGATAATTGAAATATTCAATATTTTTAAAAAAAAAATTTTATATGTATGACAACACATAGGAACAAATATTTTTTAAAAGTATTTGAAGAGCAAATATTGACATTATTGTATTACAATTTATAACATAATATATTATATATACCTATTCTAGACTTAGAAATCATTTCCGTTCAGAATCGTTTTTCGTATAAAATAATATCTAGCATTGCATTCATATTTAACAAATCCATTATAATGATCTATCCTATGAACGAGGTACACTCCACCCCATACTGTACAGCAAAGTGAGTTCCCGTCCGGTTATTTTTTGATTCTGAACGGAGTGATGGAATCTATTCCTTTTTCGTTTTATTTATGATACGCCATACCGACTGAAGGAGTTTGTAGTCCAAATCGAAGAAGTCGTGTACGTCAAACACAATCGGATGGTTCCAACAGTTTAATACTATAACTTCCAACTATGAACAATACATCAAACAGTTGTGAAATTATTGAAATAGTCGAATGATAAAATACTGGATTCAACAATATTTACAAATTTTGTAGTGGTGATGTCTAACGCAGTATTCAGTGCCTCGTGACCAATCAAAGTAGTATTATTCGCCTGCGGTCGTAAATAATATTATAATAAAACCCTGTTATCAGATATATATTATTATGAGTTACTTTTTAACACATGAATAAATAATAATGAAGGTACAAGTAATTTTTTATATCTACAGAGTGGCAGTGCAAAACCGACCATATTTGAGATAAGTATAACTTTGGGAGGGAACATCGCAGAATATAATATTGCCAAACGTCTCATTGTATAGTACGAGACAGGAAGTTCAGTTGCAGTTAATGGCACTGCAGTGAAGTGTTCAATATTACTAGATATTTTTCCGAAATAATGAGTCAATCGTTGCTACACAACGAGCAATTCGGACTTCCTCTACGTGCAGTTGTTCCCAATCACCGGACGATTTTAAAATGGGGAACATGTTTAGGAATTTTCGGGGTCACATTAACATGTTCTCGAAAATCTTTAACCCATTTTGAAATCGATCGGCGGAAGGGAACAATTGCACGCAGAGGGAGTCCGAATTGCTTGCAGATTGCACGTTGTGTGAGCCTGCACGATTGACTCATTGTTTTGGAAAAATATCTCCAAGGTGAACGAACGATGTTGAATACTTCACTACCTATGCCATTGCAACTAAACTTCTCGTCCCGCACTACGCAATGAGACGTTCGGCAATATTCTGCATTGTTTCCTACTAAAGTTACGCTTATCTCAAATGTGGTCGTTTTTGCTCCACCACTCTGTAAATGATATAATTTTCATATTAGAATTTCTATGTATGTTAATATTTAAATTGTATTTCTGTAGTTTAAATGTTGTGTTTTTAGCTTTAATATTAGCACTTATTATTAAACATTATCTGTGTTTTACCGTCGATTTTTTTAATTTTTAAATGAGCTATGGTTTTTTTTTAAATTCTACAATTTCACATACTCTGTTCTTCCCATGATATTTGACAATAGGTCAGTTTACACTAATATTAAAGCTAACATCATTTTAAACTACTGAACGCAATAATTTGCTATGTAGTATACGTTTGTAAAACGGTAGCACCACATGTTGGTGTGGCGTCCTCCTAAACAAAATTAAATTCGAATACATGGATACAATAAGGAGGTTAGGAATATCTGTTCAAGGTAACATTCCCATTGGTTATCATTTTTAACACTCACCAACAATTTTGCGAACGCTTTTTTATAAAAAAAATTAAAATAAGAAAATTCATAACCGCGTTAAAAATATATTACGTATTATCTAATTAATTTGTTATTTATATTTGCACCATCTCATCCTGCTCCTCATTTTAAAAAAAAACTTCGGTACTCTATGTCGATACGATGGGCGAATTACGTCAATTACAAAGTAGAGCCCGTATTATGTATAATAATCACAAATTATAAAATAACAAGAACAACGTACACCAGTACATTACGAACCGATTATAAAATGGCTGCAATATGGTACATATGATAATAATATAATCTCCGCAGTACTTACCTCCAATTTGGTGTTGTGGGTTTCTCGGACTACGTAGAATAAAAACAATAATCTCATCATACTGTGCCCGATCAAATGGCTGTACTGGGATTCCATTCCGTTAATGTAGTTGGCTGTCAGAGCTGTTACGCTCGTTATGAGTATTATAACAGACTCGACGATGATGAGTATCGCGTGGTACACGTAATAGGTTTTTACCTCTTCCGTCAGCCCACGGAGTTGGATGTACAAATCGACCAGCTCTTTCGGATACATGTACTTGGTGCCGGATGAAAAGTTCTCTGTAGCACCTGTGAGATTAATAATATTATGCAAATCGGCTTCTATTATACATCATGTTATCATCGTGATTTGACGTCCGGAAATAATGAGCCGACTTTGGCGGAAAAAAATTTGATAATTAGAGTGTTTGAGCAAAAATAGACGTATCGAAAACTTAGATTAGCAGGCCGAGTATTATTATACACAGAAAAATGATATCGAAAGAACGCGGTACACTTGCAAGTAAGCACGCGTACGTATGCATGACGTGTATATTATTATGTACTTGAGTGTCTTTATAATATTATATTAGACTATCGCAGCTGCTTTTTGGCAAAACGATTTTCATCATCTGATATCTAATTTCAGTTGTGTTGTTTGTTTAGTTTTTGTCCTCCTTAAGGTGGTACTTCTTGCTATACAATTTAACGTAATAATATTAATACCAACGTAACGTGAACTATCGTATACCATATTTTATCCCGAATAAATTATAAATATTATATACCTACTTCGAATGGAAAATAGTAAATGCACCGGAATTCGGCGTATGAAAATAAATGTATTCGTTTTTTTCCCCGTAATATACATTAGCTGATATATTATGTATTTATGTACTATACCGGAAGCAGTGTGTCGAGATCGTATGAATAAACTGAATTCATATAATTAAATGCGTATTTATTCTTTTGTTCATCAATACGCAGAAAACAAACGATTTCATTGTTGGCCTAAGTACAATTTTATTAAGCTTGGTGCAATTGTATTTGTTCGATAAATCCCTCTAACTATCTGTATTATGCGTGGTTAAATAAAAACCGTTGGATACAATGCTGTGATACGTTTTCGTGGTTTGTTAAGCGACAGTGAATAAAAGAAACACAATTATTAAACTGACATAATTTTGTGACTTGGTGCAAGGAGGACGGAAAAAAAATGTTGGAAATCGAAATATCGAAATTATTTTTAAAGTAACAAAATAAACTTATAAACTCTTCAAATCAAAATGGCTAATTTTCAAACTTATTCAGATTCGTTGAGCTTTTCATCAATTAAATTACATCAATTTCATCAAAGTGCAACATTCGCCTTAATTATATTACAACACTAAATTATGCGTTAGCGTTGAAGATAGGAAAAAATGATTCAAATGATTATACTCGTAATATTACGATAATGTTGATAAATTCCCTAGATGCATACTAATGTATATACGATATACCTAAGTAATTTTATAAATGTAACAAATTACACTATTTTTCATTGATTTGACAAAAGCATCAAGTAATAAATCTAATGATATTTATTTCTACACGTATAAAAAAATAAAAGTTTAAATAAAATTTCATAAAATGGTACTAAATGATATGATATCTATTTCAAATTTTCAAATGATCGCTGATGCATAATATTTGTGCGTATGCACTATGCACGGCGCGCACGTACTTTTATTACGTCGTATTATATTATATTACACGACGCGTTTATGGACAAAAAGCAGCGTAGTTGTACAAATACTTACTGCTTTTGAAAATCCTATTGGCCAACTCGAACCTTTGCCCCACCATCCTCGTGTAAATCACGTACTGGACGAAAATCGTCATTGTAAACACACAATACATGTGCCACGTGACTAGTATGTAAAATGGTACGTCCGCGGAAGCCAGATTCCACGAGAAATCGTGCACGAATATCAGTGTGACGTGTAGCATGTAAAACTTTTGCGCGCCCGAGTTGGACGAACATCTCTCGCCCAGCGTCAGCTCGTCGAACATGTCGAATTTGTCAATTAGGTCGAAAAACGCTCGGCGGCTCCTAGTCGCCAAAATCGACATCCCGATGGTGGCCACGACGAATTTCGACAGCACTTCGATGAAAACCATCTGAAATCAGTACGTCATCATAAGACTAATATTATACTGTGTAAAATACATCAAGCCTAGCCGCAGTGATAATTATAACAAAGTCCTCTGTATCTTAAACAAATTCTTGTGTTTTTGAAAATAAAAATGTTATCTTATAGGTACACCATCACACGGCAACCATACTGTACTCCTTATGAAAAATCGATACCATCGTTGTTCAATTTTAAGTTTATCGTGGCTACTGGGCATTTTTGCAGTGTTCCGGAATAGGATGGTTTACTGGAAAATGTATAATACATACAAATATTGATAGCTAAATCAATATTTTATACCACATTATAAGTTATAATAAGGTTATAACTATCAATGTTTCAAAATGAAATAAAAGAAGATTAGAGATCAACTATTGACAGACCTACTTAATATAATAATTGCTACTCCACGTTTTAAATAAAATCATAACCCGATGATCTATCAATCGATACCTGTCTTATAACAAATATAATCTTTGGATGATCATTTTCGTAGAATAAAATACAAGAATCGTGGATATACAATTATTTGAGAATAAAAATTCTGCGATAACATGAAAACGAATTGATTTGTCTCGAAAAAAGTATAGACAGGTACCTATTGTAATATTAATCGTTTCTTATTTTTGCACCCAATTACAATTCGAAAAACCGGTTTTTCCTTTTTCTCAAAGAACTTGGATACATACGTGATCACGTGTGATCATATGTGATTACATACGTGTTATAAGTTTTCTAGGAAGGACTATAGCACACGAGCTCATTTAGGCCGACGAAATACTAACCTTCATAAGCATGTTGTTCTTGGACGAAACGTTTTGGTTTTGTTTGTAATAATAGATAACCATATAAGCTCCAGACGAACTGAAACAAAGCCACAAGATCACCGAATACAGCAGTGACGCGCCTTTGGTGTTCCCGGCAAAAGAGAACAAGCCCAACATTTTGGCCACGCAACACACTACGCCGCCGGACATGATTGTCCCGCGGCCAGCTCGTGATTCGTCGGGTACGGTACAATATATAGGTACCTATATTTTTTGCAGAATATCATTCGATTTTTACTATATATACTTGGTCCTCTCCACCTTGAAAAGAAATTAAAACGATTGAAAACGTTTGAGCGCGCAAACACTCAAAAACTCCTCGACTGAAAAGTTGGAAGTTATTACGTCGAGAGCCCTCTTGGTGTTTTCAACAATAGGTTGTATACGTGGAACTTTGATATCGAGTAGGTATATAATGTAGTGTAGTATAGGTATAATGTTGTAATTTGTTTTCGTATCCAACCCCCCCCTGCCCACAACGGTGCGCATTTTCAGTGGGTATACACTTGACGGAGCGGCGGCACCTTTTACCAGAACCGATCGATCTCAATTATAGATTATATGGTATTCCTCGGGGTAAGGACAACACCTGTTAGCTTTGGCTTCACCGCTCTTGTTCGCCTATTGTTTCGTGTATGGTACAGAATATAATGCCACCGACGCAACCCTTTCGGTTATTGTGAATTGAAATCGTTAAGCTAACAACATAATAATAATAATAATAATAATAATCATACAACAATAATTATTATAAATCGTGTTCCCAGTACTAAGATTCGTTGTTGGTTATTAATGTCACGGTTTCTTTATAATAATCAACTGCAGTAGAACTACCGTGATGCGCGTTGTATGATTAAACAAACGATCGGTTTTCTGCCTTACTTTTACACATTGCATATATTTGGCTACTCGTTAATGTTACTCTCGAATCTTCTTTTTTTATTCACTATATTTTATGGGACACGAAAAACATATATTATCAAACTATATTGATACTGACCTTTTTATAGCGGTTGGCCAATATTGTTCTAAACAATTTCTACTCAAACAACCCATATTTTTTGTTCTATATTATTATGCATCTCTCTTCCGCATACATCCACGTGTCAACCCGTCATCAGCTCTTATCCACTTATAATATAATCATTTTTAGCCACAACTATAACTTAACCGTCTTAATCTTCTACGCATTATGATATTCAACGGGTTAAAAAACGGACAAGCGAGCATTCCAGTATTAAATAATGTAAATGAATCGGGAATAAATTAATATATTATTATAAAATATATTGGATATCATCAATGTAGGTTTTAAATAAATATGAATTTACATTGACTTTAAAAATTATAATTTGTTTAAGCGTATGCAGTGTTAAAATAGAAACTTATAGCGCGAAGTATGTTGACAGCACGTTTTCAAATAGGATTTTGTACAAATATGAAAATTTTATCAATCATCAAACATGATATAATATGCTTTGTAAGTTAATTGAAATCTGTATGCAAATCATTTATGTTCTGACAGAAATGTTGCAAATTTAAACATGTTTTATGTGGCATAAGACTCAACTTTACGATATTAGTGTTTTAATTTACATATTATATATACATATTATACATATATACAACCTACCTATATGTTTACAGTGTTTACAATTTATTTTTAATAAAAGTCAGATTAGCACAGCAGATGTTCAGTTTAATTAAATCGATCAACAGAGTTTGTTTTTTTTTTTTTTGTACATCGAAGCCCAAAATGAATGGTTTGAATATTTTTGTGTAACTCGAAATTCAAATACTCAAATATTTAAAAATGTTTGAACTATTTCCGTTATATATTCCGAATTCCTATGAAAAATATTAATCGATTTTAAAAAATTAACGTTCAACCGTATTTAAGAAATATAAAAATGATATAATATTTTCCTTGAAAACACTTTATGGATGACCTATGTTTATTAGCCTAAAAAATCAAAACCAATAAATTATTTAGACGCCAGGCATGTTATAAGTATTATTTAGTAAATACCTACAATAGAAATCTATAATGCCAACCAATATTATTAAATGATAGATAGTAGATACCTACTACTATTATTAATTACTACACTTTTTTTAAAATAAAAATCATCAACAGTTAATGTTTTAGTGTTTTATGACTAACTATTTTATATTGTTGTTCCTAATATAGGAGAAGCTCTAAAGACCTTAATTAGACATAGATGTCTGAATAACAGATAAAAATGTATTTTTTATTTACACAAAACTCAAGACATATTATTATAACAAGATAAAATATAATACCACAAAAGTACATAATATAGTAGGTACTTGTAGATTCCTAAATTTTAACATATTTATAGTCGTGTTATTGGTGTAATAACTAATAACTAATAAACAATTAAATATCTTGAACGTCTATATATTTCAGCCATTTACTACTATTAGACTCTAAAAAATAAAAATCTACGAAAAGAAAAATATTAATAAATGTTACGGTTGTAGAGCGTTGTACGGATTACGTTGTTTGAATAAATTATAACTTGGATTAAAAAATATTGTTCGACTTATGTGTTTTTGATGCTAAGTATTGAGTTTTGTACTATAACAATAGGTAGCGCCATCTGTTATTGTTAAGTTCAAACATCCCGACCATTTATACAAACTAACCATCGAATAACACCAAAATTAATCGTGTACTAATAATAGGTACCTATTTACTTTTCAGTCAATTATTCATTTTTATACAATTTAAGTTCTTATTCAGACGGCGCTTGTGTAAACATATTAGTAAGCCATAATTTTGTGTGATGCAAATTATATTAATAAAAACAAAAACAAAATTTATAATACTATAATCATGATATTATATTGCACCGCAAACTTGTGTCTTAATTCAATATTATTTACATATTAAATATAGAAAATAATAATGAGTTATTCTAGTCGATATACGAAATATTGTTATATAATGGCGCACGTAATATATATATATATATATATATATATATATATATAATATTATATAACGTGATGTAAACTGACTATGTCTGTTCCCGGGTTGGAGAACTATAAATTCCGAAACTGAATCGCAACGTTCCCCTATTATACAATCCCTTTGCCCATTGCGGTATTATTAATATTTCATTGTTTTTAACATCACTACGAGATCCAAAACAATTTCAACATCGTATAACGCAATACGCAATGTACCTATCAACTCATAGTCAAAACACCGTTAGAAACAACCTGCTACACTGGGTATAGTAGTTGTTCTTAAAATAATTCCGTAGGTTGGTTATATTCTCGGCGGCGATCAACTATATGAAATAAAACAGCACACGCTGTCAATACTATGTCTCGTAGTTGGTCGGTACCTAATTGAAATTAGTAGAAGACCGACATAATAATAAACAATAAAAATATTGTGTAAATGTTTGATTGTATAGTATCGGCCGCTGTCGTACGCTGTATTGTATCGGAAGCGAATTTTGAAATGCATAAAAGTTATTATTGTTAGTACCTTTTTAGTGGAAAAAAAAAATCGTAATATACCAATGTGAAATTATTTGAGTTGAAATATATACCGGGGCTATTAATAATGGTCCGTTCGATTTCAACTGCTTATGGATCTTTATATTTTAGGTATGTAATAATAATAATAATAATAAAAATAATAATTTATTCAGTGGAATAGAATAAAATGGCCCGAAGCCCCATTGTACAGATAGTACAGATGGTATAGATAGTTGTTTGCGTACAAATATAATATTACGTACAGTAAATATCATATAGGTATATAAAGTTTACAAAAATCTAAAACGGAATAATAGTATTTAAATTGATAGGCAAACCCAGCATTGCGTATACACTGTATTGTGAGCATTTAATATCTCCCTTGAGGAGGAGAAGAAAAAATTAACTCTCGACGAAAGCTTATTGCATAGAGCCATAGCCTTAGGAATAGGTGAATTTTTTTTAAATAGTTTGTGCTATATACAGGAATGTAAAACCATGACGTGGAACGGTTATTGTAGGCTGGAATAGTAAAGGGGATACAATTTAAAAGATCAGGATCATCGGTGATACCATTAATTAACTTATAAATAAAAGATATATATCTGCTATTTCATATAGAACTATAATAGAATATTAAATATCGAACATTAAGTAAAAAAAATAATTTTAATTCAACTAATCGTGCCTTTGGGTGTACAAAGTGAGCTCATTGTGTAGATTTCTATAGTTATACACATAAAATAACTATTTGAGTCGGATGAATCATTTTGAAAGACCCTGTATCATTGTACCTGGGCAGTAATATAATATATTATATACCATTTATGAATAATGTTTAGATGTCTCGGAAATGGAATCGACACGAAATTCAAAACCATGGTGTTGAGGAACCCTCCAGCCAGTATTCGATTTCCTTACGCATTTATGTCGAGATTCAGCTAGTTTTTTATTTTCTATACGTTAAAGACGTGAAATCGTATATACTTCACACATGCGGCCCGCGTGCCTATAGTAGAACCGCCAAAGATATTAAGTATACCATCTAAATACATACGTGATGATCGCACGATGATTAGAAACATTGCTTGTTATTTCATACTGAAAATAATCACAAATCTTCACAAATATCAGAATTGGTTGAACTTTTAATGGTTAACATTATTACCAATGAATCGAAAAAAAGTAAACCGCAGCAAATCGTATGAAATGATCTTGCATGAAATCAAAACGTCATAATATTATTAGTTATTTCGTTATAATATATATAGCGTATATAGTAGTATTTAGTTGTATTATATATGGTCGTGATAATTACATTATACGGTCCTTGAAATTTGCACACAGATACGAAATGCATGGTACGAATTCACAATAATTTACCGTCAAACGAACAATTAATATCAATTTAAAATGACTTATTATACAATGCGCCATACAGACTTAACGAGAAAGTTTTAATAAAAAATAAATAAATCGTGACAAAGCGTGTATATTGTATAACATTATTATCACGTAATCACGAATACTTGTCATTTGTTTATGGAATATGCGAAACGCTCTTCAAAAACCAAAATAATTGCTTCTATAAACCCCGTTGGTGCTTAAGTCAACAACCATATTCGCGTGTGTGTGTCAAGGAAAAAGTAAAAATAGCAGTCGCTATACTCAAAAAATATATTACACTATGGCAAAATTTCCACTTTTTATTTTCATTTTTATATACCTATACCCACGTAGAAATAAAATAAATAAGCAACCATGGTTATTTCAAAAACTGTATAACACGACAATTTTGTGTAATTGAAAAAAAGCATATCATTAAAATTTAATCATTGTATATTCGTTCAGCATAGGACCAAGAAATGCTTGTACAAGAAAGTATGTTTAAATCCATCATACTATTCAAATGAACTATAATAAATGATATTCTGAAAAAAGAACATTCAAAAACGTACAAAATAAAAATAAAAAAATATCAAAATAGTTCTATTTTCTAAAAAAAATGAACTACTCGTATACTTCAGCCATTGATTTCATAAGGAACATTATATCATGTAGTAAGTTAATTTATAAACAACTGTAAAAAGAATAATTAAATCATATAAAAACCGAAAATAAATGTTGAATAGGTATGTGTGCAGAGACATAACATATACCTAGTCCGTCTAAACGGTAAGATATTATTATAAAAATTATTTTTACTGTGCAAGACTTACTTTTACTTATTATAATTGTTTATAAATACGTAATTCTTGTTCAGTTGTTGACGATGGTACACATATCAACAATACTTATCGTATAGTATAAGTATAGAATGAACTTGAGGATTTATAGTTTTTTATGAGCTCCTATCGCATAATATAGCCAAGTTTTACAGTAAATCATTTAATATATTATTATAAGTTATAATTATTGATAATAAAACACGAGAACATTTATTTATATGTAAAAATGTATTTTTAATGGATATATGCTCAACCATGAAAGTAAGATATGGTAAACGATTAACAGTACAATAACCTGAATACAAAATAATATTTTGATGTTAAGAAAATAATATATGCATATAAAATTACATAATTGTATATTTAACTGATTAAAAATATATGTATTGAAATTTTTTCAAAGTTAAAAATTATGTACATTGCAACAGCTGCGATAAGTTATTGCTATTTTATAATTATTTATTATTATTATTATTATTATTTGATTTTATCGATTTATATTATACCTCAATGTGGGTTAGGTTAAGTTTTTTTGGTTAAAGGAACTTTAGGGGGTTAAAAACGTGATTAATGTAAAAAATCTATATAGGTATGTTTAGGCATGCACAACGCCGATAAAGTCGTATAGTCACCCATCGATCCATCGACTGCTAGTATTGTGGGCGATGAGCACGGTAGTACTGAGAGATAGTACACAGCTGTTGCTTTTTATCCAGTTAGCCTGTTAATTTGTTATTTGGCTTATTTCGTTTATAAATTTAACATAAGAAATAAAGCATAAAAAAATATTATATTTATCAATATAATTATAATAAAATTCTAATAATGTTATTGGTATTGTTGAATAGTACTTAGGTATTAAATTTGCTTTGCGCATAAGTACATATTTTGATATTATGTGAAATATTATATTGATTTAAAATAATATAAATTTTTTTTAGAAAATATAATTTTGGCTATTTTAAGATAGTAAATAAATCCGCGCTCTACAGTGGTCACAAAATATAAACAAAGTATTTTTGTTCATTCGCCCCGGATACATGTTTGATATTTGTTATGCACATTATGTGAGTAATATTTTTCTTTATAAAGGTACCGTCGCATAATGATATTTGACAGGAATTTTGTGCCGTGAAGGGTTTCATAATTATAGTATACGGTACAATAATAAAAAAACAATAAAAAAACAATGCAAACAACACGTCATAATATTATATTGTTTAAGCGTTCGGAATTCTACCACGTATCAATGTATTATGTAACACAAAAGTAAGAGGGGGAGGGACTGCATGCATTATTTATCATTGGATGTACTTGTATTACCTATGCATATTTATTCGCAAAGTATGGGATTAAAAAGAAATCGAATTAAAAATATAAAATATAAATTGTGTACCGTTTATTAGAGCGGTCAAAATAAACAATTTCTCCCATATGTAGGTGTATACGTATAGTAGGTACGCATTGTTTTATTTGAAAATTCAAATCAACAAAATGAACACAATACAAATATTTTGTAATATTGAAGTTAATTGCGATAGTTTTGAATAATTTACTAGATTGTGACTTCACATAATAAACATTGGAATTGTATTATAGGTTTTATTTCCATTATTAACTACGAATGACAGTATTGAGTGTGTTGGCGGAGGACGGTGAATTAAAAATCCATCAAAATCACCGAAAATAATAATAACGTAATATAAAGTAATAAAGTAATAAAGTAATAATAACACAATGCAATCCGTGCAACGTCGTCGTAACAAAATATCCATTTGAAATTTATCGGTATCTTCATAACTAATAGTAATTGTTATACTATTATAAGCCTTAATTCTAAATACTAGGTAAAACAACTATTTTGTTTGTTTTTAGAATCCGGCCGTTCGTTCTTTTAAGTATTGCTACGGAAACAATCGGTCAATCAAATAAATAATGGTTCCACTGATAGGTGTTTAAAATTTTCATTTTTGCTGTCTAAATTTCTCCGAATTTTTTTTTTTTTTATTATGAGGCTTCAAATACAAACAATTCTCCAATATTGTTATGCTGAAAGTTGTTAAAAATATAAATCACTTAATTATTCATCACCAACCTATATATTTTTTAAAAATCATCAATTCATCCATCTAGTTTTTGGAAACAGAAGAGCTTACGATATAATATTATAATCAAACTTTTATTAAAATTAATAACAATTATTTCAGTTTAATTTATATGCTATGTTATATATAGTAAATATATACTTCCTGCTGAGCTATCATAGTTTTTAAACTAGAAACTAATAATAAAAAATATATATGTATATATATACTTCATTAACCATTATAATATATAATATAATGCGTTAATAGAATAATTACTACTTCAATCAGTAAATCATTAGATAATTCGTTATTTAAATAGAATTACTTAAGTTAGTTTAAAGTATAAGATAGTATAAATAAGTTAGTAACAAGACTTACATTTAATAAAAGCATCGACGTATAAGTATTTTTCTCATGAATGCCGATTTTATTATTTTATTTCAAATATCTTTTGCCTATACATATATCTAATTTATTACCCGATGGTTTGATACACAGCAGATATTTCTCATGAACATAAAATGTATTTTAAGACTAAATGAACGAAGGCCTGTATTATTTACAAACTAATTCTTTACTTTCAAATATATTAAAATCCGAAAAGTTATCTGCTGCTTATATCCAAAAATAATAATGCCGTTTTTATCAGTTTATTGAAATAAAAATATTATTTTGCTTTTCAGTATTTTTCACGATTTTAAAAAATTCTATAGTGATATGAACATTATTTGAAATACTTAAAATCACAACCTGTACATTGAAAAATATTATTTCAAATAAATCCGTCGATGTAGTATATAGCTGAGGCTCTAGCCATTCTCAAAGCCATCGAATTTACTATTTCAGAAATCAACCCCAATGACATCACGATATATAGCGACTCATTATCTACTCTCACCAGCCTCTAAATCTTCAAAACGTTGTCAAAAAACCCAAAATACTCTTTATAGAGCACATAATTAATCGGGAAACAACTCATTTCATACTCATGGATTTCCTGGTCATAGTAACATCGATAGGAATGAACGTGACCGCCGAACGAGATGCTCTTATCTCACTTATCTCTTCTCCTATAGCGACATTAAAAAAGTTATCAACACTTTATCAATGGGAAAAAAAACTGGAACAAAATTACCGCCAAACTTAACGAAATAAAAATATCTATATTACATGCACACAGTGTGGAGTCTTCCTCGCTGTCAAGCCATGTTTTCACTGAATGCAAAGCCTACAACCTGGAGAAAAGAAAATTGCAAATATCCGACTACCTAGCCAAATCATTAAGCTCCGATCCAACCAAGTATTATAAGTAAGATAGTTCCTATCTGTAACATACCTATTATAATTTAGACATTAAACCGGCCACTATATTCGTAAATTGTAAGTATAAATATTATATTAAATTTTAATTCGATTTATTATTAAGAAAACCTCTGCAACGTCCAATGGCCCAAGTTTCCACGGATTAATGTTAAAAAAAAAAAACCGTCGGCGCGTTTTGGATTTGTCATCTCAATTATTTTCGGTTTTTCTTACATATAGCTTCGTTGGTATCAGAATAAATCTGAAATGGTATAAAGTTTATATTCTAATAATATCATGTTACACAAATACATGTATATTTATGTAAAACTTAAAATATATGAGCACGATGCTAATTTCGTTATTTCTCGTCGTGGCACGTCTCGTATTTCTTTAGACAGATCACACGGATACGTTTGCTTATACGTATAAGATAGTTTTTTCGTATTGATTTTATTCCTTTCGTATCTATTCATGCCGCCTTAGCTCAAAGCGTATGATTAAATATCAAACAGTATTATACCTATGCCGTGTCATAGAGTTCTCATCACGGTTTATATAGTATAAAATAATATACATAATATGCATATTATATTAGTTTATCACTAAAGTAGACTGTTCCAAATATACCTATTCATTTATCACACATTTATTTTCTGCGCAAAACTTAGAACCAAACTATTATATTACTATAGTTGTTTTTCTAAACAAAAAAAAAATATTCAATTTTAAACATATACGTTTAAACATTTTTTGCGCTTTTAATATTTCACTTCGAAAGTAGCTAATTGTACACATCATGAACTGATTCAACACTGTTTAAAATTGTCGAACAGTGGATGTCGTTTAACATCGATTTCAGAGCGGCATTTCAAAAAATCTAATAACTGGCAGAAATATAGTTTACTCCTGTTTTAATATTACAGTGCCGAAAAGAATAATATGTAATAGTAATACTTGAACGTATACGAATTATTATCGAACGTCGCAAGTTTTATAATATATTATATGGAATTTAACGCGTATCTTTTTGATAGTTTATAATTTTTAACCAGTATACCTATTACTACATAAATATAAGTATGCGACTAAGATACTGAAATAGTTAATTTTTTTCGTTTTTGTACGTTATGAAAATAATTTTTATTTTATCAATAATTCCGTTCGGTCCCATATTTGATTCTGATCATGAATCATTACCACCACTGTGTTTTATTCGAACCAATTACGAGTCTTTTTGATAATATTGTAATGATATATTTAAGAGGGAAACATAATATTGAAATTCGCACAATTTACCAAGTGATGAGTTTAAATATTTTATGCGGGGTTACGTACTCGTATAAATATACAAACTACAGTAATCGATACGAATTTTATTTAACATCGCGGGGACCCGAAGTACTTCGTCGTGCCACTGCAGTTTAACCAACGTTTTTATTGATTGTTTATTGAAAGGTTTTTTTTTTTTAGTTTAGTCGAAGTGCGCAAAATATTAGTAGGTAAATATAATGCTTGAATGTATATGTATCGTAGTAATAAACAAACGCGGTAAATCGATATTATGCTTCATACAAATGTGCTGTGTATATACGTAAGCGCGTCCCGTAATAAACGATAATTTATTTTTTTCAATAAACTAACATAACAATAAAATGTATTATTGTGCGTGTAGACTGTACGTTTCGCCGCATAATATGTCCATTAAATTAAACAATATATATATCACTGGTATATTTTAGTACCGAGTTTTCCTCGTTATATACGCTTCTGGAACTTTTAACGTTTATATCCGATGAGTAATTTACATTTTCGCATCCGTATCATAAGATAACAATAACGTATAGTAATCCGTAAAACAGTACCTATATATACATAATAATATGACGGTTAGTATATTTTAACATCGCGTTGAACACCGTTGACATGTTTCTTCGTTTTTCATTGAACTATAATATTGGACCGGGTCTGATGTACATTGACGTAGGTACTTATACTACACGTTCGCATTTTTATTTAATTTTTCCGAAAGATAAATAAATTAGATTTGTCTATACACGTATACGGTACGTGTTTATACTCAATGGTTCATAATATTAGTGTTGACATTTCAAATAGTTAATGCATATAAGTATTGGAATATTATGCATTATCGTTTGCTGACACTTAAATGAACCTTATAATATAATCTTTTATTATGCATAGATTATGTATTTTAATGTGAAAAGAATTCGCTGTGTTTTTGACGTAGATGAAATGCGTTTCCGATCAATTTTTCGGAAGAATTTATATTTTGTCACTTTATGAGGCATCAATGTAAATTTACGGTTTTTTATAATATCAGCATTATATTACAGTATATATATATATATACAATATTATTTATGACGTATATCATAATAATAATAATAATAATAATATTTTATTTATGAGCCGTGACTAAAATTGAGGCTTTTGAAAGGTGGAAATGCAAATTAAATGCACTCTAACAAGTTCAAAAATATTATTTAAGTTCATACTTATATACTTATTATGCTAATTGTATAGATTGTATATTTCTTGTAATAATAAAAAAGAAAATAATAATAATAATCCTATTAAACTGGCAAGGTGTGGCAGGATGGTAACTTGGGTGATGCAAATAGCAGAGCAAAAAAACATTTCTTGGTGGCAAGCTAGGATAAAGCTTGAAAAAAAAATCGAAAGTTGTGCAACGCCCATTGACCAACAAGTCGAGATGTATGATGTAAAAAAAAACACAGTTTTCACATTTTTTTTTTCACTTCTATAGTATAGGTATCACACTATAATATAGCTATGAACGAGTTTCAATAATTTCCTTATCAGTAACAATTACCGAAGTTATTGACTTCTTATTGGAAACTGTCAGTTTTCACAAGTTTGATCGTGGTGGTCTGTTGAAGTTACGCTTGTAAATTTGCTGAGACGTGTGAAATTTTTTTATAGTGTAACAATGTAATCTTAAAAAATAAGATAAATGTATAGACATGATTTTCTTTCGTATTAAGATTAATAGTTTTAAATAATAATAATACGGTTATGATAAAACCTGTGCCTACATTGAAAGCGTGGGAAATGTTCGTTTACCGTTTTGATAAATACATTACCTCACGGCGTTTATCCAATTATATATATTTAGGGCAAGGGAGGTAATTTTAACTGCTAATCGTTTTACAATCCGAGCTGAAAACCGAACTAGTAATTGGTTTTACGGTGATAAGAGTACAATTTCCTCAGACAACACGTTTAGGTTCATTATATGCAGTTGAAAAAGTAGTTACGTGCACCGTTTATTAATGACGTAAGTAATTACATAATTCACATATACACAAATTGTGATTTTTATTTTTATCTTTTTAATTTCCCGGTAATTTCGAAGAAACAAACTGCGAACAAACAACAAATAGCATTTATTTTAGACCAAACGTATGACTTTTATACGACTGGTAAAGTTACTTTGAAAAGTAATAGTAAATAGGATCAGTTACAATAAGCATGTATTTTATTATATAGGTACTCAGCACACAAAACATAACAATATAATACGAGTACCTATATAGGACACGCCGGATTCTCATTTTGTTCCATTATATCATCCTGTTTCAGAAATCTATTTTTCAAATCAATTACATTATATAACTGCTATACAAGAGTACACCTGGGATTACATTTTTTTTTTTTCTGAGGAGGGGAGGGTGCTTTATAGAATTATTTTTAAATAGCTAATAGTATTTATTTTAAATATATACGGAAATTCTTAAGCCCTTATTTTATGACAAATTGACAAATTAACGATTTATTAATTAATGTAATTCATTATGATTTATTAAAAATAATTACCAACTTAAATTTATACCTATATAATATAATAAATATTTTAGTTCGACCTCGTTTCTAAGAAGTTTCTGATTTCGTCCGCCAACATGGTTTCGACGAGCGAAGTCGTTTAAAATAGTAATAAGCTAACAAAAACAGGTATCCCGATATTCGATACTTACATAATATCATGTTATTTTATACAATAAACATAATACTTACATGTTCAATTTAAAGTTGATAATTTTTTTTTTTTTTGACGCAATAATTTAGAATCGATGTACAATAAAATTTTAAAAATATTAGGGAGATCGGTCGCAATAAAAACAATCTTTAACGGAGACAGGGGTGTATGTTTGTGTGCGAGTGCGCGCGCGTGTGTGTGTGTGCTTATATATGTGTATATATATATATATATATTTATATACGTATATATACCTAATACCTATATACAGTGTAATATGCCGAAAACGAGACGGCTTCGTTCCATCAACACACCACCACGGTCGGCCGTAATGAAATTCCTCGCGAAAAATCGTGTCGCAGCATCAGCGACGCCGACGACGAAACGTATACGTATTATATGCATTATGTATGTAGTTAATCAACAAAGTCTCGGACGTCGACTATATACGATATAATATTATACACGGATGCGCACAAATTGGGCCGACCCACGGTGACGTTATTACAGGGCACAGACTTAGCGTATAATGTATATATAAAACCGCCGACCGTGTGTCTGTCTCGATTCCTTACAGACCATCATATGATACTCTGTGTGTGTGTGTGTGTGTGTGTGTGTAAAGTTTTTTTTTCTTTTCCTTTTCCCCTCCAACCCCTACCACCAGTCAACCTCTCACCATCAACCGTACCCTTTGAATAAGGTCCCAAATTCGTAGTCAAATACATATATTTACACACAAGCCCTGTGTGATGAAAATTACGATTTTCCGACGTCGTTGCCACTGTCGTGCAGTATTTCTTATCTCTTTCTCTCCCTCTCTCTCAATCTCTCTTTCTCTTTCTCTCTTTGTCAGTGTATATATATATTATATGAGTATACAGTATACACCTTTGTCGTCTTTTTTTCCTTTTCTTTATTTTTTTAAATTTTTTTTCTCTCTTTATTTCTTTCTTCCGCCGAGGAGATTATTCGCGATCCTTCGTCTCCTGTAGCGATCGTGTGGATAACAACAATATTATTATATCGGTCCGTCTGGTCACATAAACGGCCTCCGGCATCAAAAAACGATAAGACGGAGACGTGCACCGATTAAATTACTTTAGATATTTTATTTCCGAAAATCCAACTAGAAAAGTCAATTTTTGCATTTTAAATAAACATATTATACATCAGTAGCATTCTTTTCGAAAAACTGTTTTTTATTTTGTCTTCTTTTCAAAAAATACATAATATAAAATATAATCTTGCAATTTTTTTATTATAATTTTCGTTTTTGTTTCACCACGACCACTCGTTATAATAAGAATAACAATATTTTATGTCGTAATTCTCGTCGGAAAGGTTACCGGGACAAAAGTCCAACGGGAAAAGTGTTAAAGTTTACAAGACGGTCAATTCAAATATTATTGATGCGGGAATTATGTTACATATTTTCGAAGATACATCGAGTGTAACAATATAATGTTGATAAAAATATGAAAGATGATATTTATAAACTAAACGAGTTTACACCATTGTTTTTTGTCGATGCATTGTGTCTCCTCCCCCCCCCCCCCAAGACTTCAATTGTAATTTAAAATTTTTAACTTTTATTATATTTCATTATATTTCAATAATATTTATTTTTTCATTTTGATAGTTACCGATTAAATTTAGTAATTAATGATTTAAACAAAATTATGGTTACTATCCTAATACTGCTGGCACAATTAAAGAAATTATTAAATTTTATCGCGAAAAAACTCTTTGAAGAAAACTTATACCAAACATTCTAATTTTTCGTGAAACACGATGATCTTTAAAGTATAAAAATATCTGACTACTTTCTGAAAATGTATTTTAATAATTCAAAGTTTTTATATATTGACTGTTACTCGTCTTATTAATTCGAATCCAAGATATCGTGTACTTTATCTCTTTTTCTCAATCTCGAATTTTTTATTAATAATTACAATGACAATAATTGCCAAATAATACAGCATTATATTAAAACTGGTCGGTAATATTTTACAAAATGTATCAATGGAGATCATAAAGTTCGGGAGTATAATATAGAGGAATTGTGTTAGAAATGTTTGAAAATAATGAAATAAATGCAAATAAAATATTTTATTTACTTATTCCCCGACACAAAATCTATAGCTTATCATGATTTGGGTTTTACTGTTACTTGTCCAGAATTTCTGGAAAACTTTCAGACCGAAACCCATGTGAAACTCCCAAAGACAATTAACGAGTTTCAATTTTTGTACCTTATTTCAAGTCAATAATTCAATCAATTAAAGAAAGATTTGAAAACGATTATATATTGATTTTTCCTTCATTCGGAAAAAATGAAAAAAAAAAAAAACAGGGGCATACTGAAAATATAACGAACATTTATAATTTTTATAAAATTGAAAGCTTGTTAGTCGAAAATAAAAATTGATATAGTTTATGCCAAAAAATAAAAAAAAGACATGCAAAATATTGACATTATAGATTTACTTGAATATAGCAAAATACTTTTCCTTACAATTGTACAAATTGTAATTGTAATTGAAATTATTCTAACACAACCAGCCACAATTTGTATAACACTAAAGCAGTAAGGACATTTAGTACTTTACAAAGAGTGAAGAAACGCCAAGTTAGCTTAGGTCAACGACGGGCGATGACCGATTAGATGTGTTATGCAGTATGCTCATGTTTATGTATGCTAAGTGTTCATCGTGAAAAAGTGTATAGTATAGAAAAGAAAAAATATCATCGAACAGTTAATTACAATTTTATATTATAATGAACGAACATAATTATAATAACATAAAGTATTACATATTTTTAGCGAGAAAAGAATAAACTTTTTTTTAATAATATACTTTTTGGTGTTTAATTTCATTATGCCCCTCCCTAAAAAATTTCCCGCGGGTGCCTAAATGTCTTCTGCAGTGTATATATTCCATAGAAATGTGTATATTATGGTTTATTTAAAAAATGCCAATTCGTTTCTGTATAGTAAAACACTCGCGCAATAATGTATTTTTTTTTTTTTAAGACATAACAGTAATATTGTATATACTACATATTATTATATTTTATAAGAAAAAAACGTGTTTTTTTATTATTTTAAAATCAAATGATCTCATTAATTTAATAAAAACGCTCAATACATTACATTATCTTGCATGTTATATGGTATTAATTTTTCGAGGGTGAATTAAAATTGATTTCAAATTCAAATGTGCCAAATAATCCTTACACAATTAAAAAAAAAAAAAAAATCCATTTCTCGGTAAAAGTATCTCTATGGAGAAACATTGAGACCATAATAAACGTTTATTGTTTATAGATCCATAGAAACGGATTGTATACGATTGAAAAATATTTGTCAAGTGCCAAAGTTGTGTTATTCTTATGCCGATTGCCTGTTGTCGGGTTTTGCACCGGTGCTAAGTTAGCAACTCGACGAGTTGTATGATTTATCTCTTTTGTACTATAACAACATTGACTGTTTTATAAGTAAATAAACGTAAATATTGAAGTATCGAGAGTATTTTAATTTTATTTATTCTAAGTATGATATACAAAATAAAATATTTCCAGGCATATTTTTTGGTATAAAAAAAATCAGTGAAGATGTTTTTTTTTTAAATTTTTTTTTTTTTTAGTGCTAGAAAGTGTGAATACATTAATGTTTAAAATTATGTGTTGCCGTATACATTATTGAGATCCCTTTATCGTTCAACTATCGAAACTATTGCTGAATAAAACATATTGTAGAATCATTTATCGACAATCGGTTCAAAATTAAATTTGGTAACGCTAACTTTATCTATATTTTGTTATTCGTGTTGTTTCTTTATCGACTCTCTTCTATATTATGTTACGATACATTCATATAAATTCAATGGAGCAAAACGAAACCTTTAATTTAATAGGAGATTTATTATTCGCGGCACTTCAAAGAAAAAGAATGAGCATTTGTAATTATCAAGTATTCCGATAAAAACGTAGAAAGTGCTAATTGAGTGATTGGTGCAAAATTCGTGTAGCATAATTATAATTACATGATATTCTGTTAAACATCATTGACGAACTGCACGTAATAATATCATTTTGATGACGAGTAACGCATTGGTTATTATTTATCCAAGTATATTATAATTCCAGGCACTTTATGTTCAGACTCATTTTTGAAACCAAGTAAACAAATGTATTACAGCGTATATCGTCTATGATGAATTCGATGTATATTTTGGATTCGGGAGAAAAGAAAAAACTCTTCGGGAATAATAAATATTATATTATGTATATAACCCAAAAACAAATGTCCTAGAAACTTTCCGCAGGATAGTTTAGAACAATTCGTATTACATAATATAATGTATTCGCAAGTTGTCACTGAGCATACGACGAGACCTCTTTACACAATAAGTCTTTCATAAAAAAAAAGACAATATAGGTGTATGGTTTTATATAAATACGCATTATATAGTAAAAATATATAAACTGTTCACGCTTTGCACGAGATTAAATGGTGCCTTCTTCGACGCAGTTGATTGACGACGGGGATACGATCTGCGACGAGATGGAGCATCGCATTGAACGTCTGGGGATGGAGAGAGAAAAGAGTACGCAGTATACATATTGTTATTATTATTTCGGTCATTGATGTATACTTCGCTTTAAGTTCCGCGGTGCCCGTGGTGGTGATGATATTTTAACGCTATGAAAAAATAATAATAATATTAAGAAAAAAAAAAAAAAAAAAACGAAACAAAACGAAAAATTATACTCGTCAAGCATTGATCGTCGTCTTGACGGATAATAGGAATGGGGGTAGCTGAGGGAGGTAAGATGCGAACGGGTGTTATCGTTTTTATTTTTATTTTTTTCACGACGCGCGCGTAAGTATACAAAACGCTCTCGGGCCCGCCACCGCAGTATATGTATTCCCCGGGGCGAACGCAACGTGTCCGGCTGAAGCCATTGCTAGGCCCTAGGCACTAATTGAATATTACTTTTTTTTTAGAATAAACCTTACAAAGGTATATTATGTTATATTTTACATGTATTATACTATACCGTACTAAATAATATTTATTCTTAAATACAAATTATGAATGCATGTTGAATTCATTATGACATCCAACATAACCTATAATGATCCCATCGAGATAAAGAATAAAATTTATTCTTATAATTCTACATTTAATGTATTCTTTATCTCGATGAATGATCCAATGCTTATCAGTTATTACTTATTAATATTATGTTTGTATACAAAACTAATAATTCTGATTTTTTTTTTGCGCAGTCAATGTTTTATTTTATTTACATGATAAAAACACTTTTAAAATATATAAAACAATATTTTAGATGCATAAATTTTTTTCTCGGCATTTCACATTAACAAATTCATCAATTAATTCAAATTTTCTCTTAACATTTCTGATTTGATTGATAATAGTACAAGTGGTGACAATCTTCTTTGACTAATAGTAGATGACTTTGCCAATTTTTTATCCTTTTCAACACTACTAAAATGACCTTGTCCTCCCTTAAAGAACTAATTATCGCTAAATAAAATCTAAAAACAATATGGAAGTTTAGAAAATTTGTTGTTCATTTTATTTTTTCGATTCGTGTAGCATATTACTGACAAGTGATACAATCTATAACTAATATAACTAATAACTACAGGCAAACCCGGCCAAAAAAATTGATAAAAATAAGAAATTCTTCAACAAAATCATTATCCTTTTATTTAATGGATATTTTTGCATTGAACTAGTAGCTTTTATTTGAATACATTGTAGATGATGTAATTCGTCATGGGTTAAAAAATTAAGTATTTGTCATTCGTCTAATACTCATGATTGTGTGTACGTTTCTTTTCGTTTTTTTATGTTCAACGATTAAGTGTGAATAAAATAATTTTTATCTATTCAATTTTCGTAAACGATATTTTTCTCATCGTAGACCCTAGGCACCATTATGGTGCCTGATGGTCAATACGGCGCGGATAAAGCCTGTGCGCAACGCACGCGCACAAACATTTGTATACGTAATATAGGTACCTAATAATAAAATTGTTCAACGAGAAATACAATAAAACATATCTATAAATAATAATACACGCGCGTTATTGTACGCGATACAGCCCGAGCACACTGTTATTATTAGAGAACGGATTTGAATGCAAATTGCATTTTTTTCTGAATATCCGAAAACATTGGTTTCAAAGCAAAAAGTTCATTTCATACATCAAAGAATTAAAAAATGTAACTTTAATTTTGCATTTTTTGCATTTTTTGAAATTTTTAGTGCGTTTTGTGGTTTTTAAGTCATTTTATCAACATTTTTTCCACAGTCATTTTAAAAAAAATTAAAATACCTAAATATGTGTTATGTTACGAAATTACGAAATTATTGTTGACACGTTAACAGAAGATAATTGAAAGTTAATTAATTAAGGTTGTACTGTATTATTTGTATTTAAATAATTTTATTAGATTTTTCATAAAAATGTGTTTTTTTAGAAGTTTTAAATTCAAAATTTTGTTTTTATTGAATATAAACCCATTTTTAAAGTATTTTAGGACATTTTTTTAGTGCATTTTTGATGTTAAAGCATTTTTTAAGGTATTAAATCATATTTTTAAGGCATTTTTCTTGTTTTTTAGAGCATTTAAATCCGTTTCCTAGTTATTATACAATATCATAAGCCGCCGACCGGCTGAAAAATAGCCGATGCGTGCGACGGGCGAGCGACGGGTGGGTCCGAGGTACCGAGTGAGCCTAAAAGGCACCTGTGTCACCCGCACACAAGCGCAAGATACGGCGGGTGTGGAGGGGGGGGCACCTCCTGCCTACAATACACGGACATTGTATAATATGTATATACACTTTGTACGTATAGTCCTTCCCGCCGCCGCCGCCGCCGCCGCCGCACTCTATCGTGAACCTTGGGGCGCACCGCCTCCCCGAACCGGGCACCCCGCCACCGACGCCGCCGGTCTGCTGACGCCCCTACGAACGGACGCGTTTCGCAGGCCGGAGGGAAAGGGTCAGAGAGGGCGCGGTCCCAGGGTTTCGGCGGCGGCTATCGGCTATCGATTGCTCGGGACGGGAGCGCTGCACGGGTGTTCGTGTGCGTGTGTGCGCGCGTACCCGGGTGTCCACGTGTACGTGAGCTTTTGCGCGCGTGTACAAGAGTTTTTGCGCGCGCGCGCCCGTGCTCGTGTGTACGGCACCTTTTCGCCCGTGTGTACGAGAGAGCTTTTGCGCGCGCGTTTACGAGAACTTTCGTGGCCGCCGCCGCCGTGTACGTGAGCGTTTCGTGCGCGCATACCCGCTGTGCGTATAGTTCCGGAGCAACTCGACGGCGACGCTCGGCTTGGAACGCACCACCACCACCACCACCACCACCACCACCGTCACTATCGCCACCGCCACCGGCCGCCGTCGACGACGCCGACCGACGCCCGCCGCCGACGACGACGACGACGCCGACTGCGCTACGCCCGCGGTGACGAGGACGAGGACGAGGACGACGACGACTACGACGACGACGACTACGACGACGACGGCGGCGACGACGACGACGACGACGACCCCGCTCTGCAGTGGGGTGAAGTTTACTAGGCGAGCCGGACGACCGATACGTGGCTAATTTTGGAGGGCTTTGCAAGACTATTGTAAAAACTGTTTTTTTTTTTTTTTTTTTTTTTATTTTTTTTAATAATTATTTTCCATACACACACACTCCCAACAGCACTCCGTACACGCATGCACACACTCATACACACTCACGTACACACACACACACACACACACACAAACACACACACACTCCATCAAACTACATACATGCACATAAGCACACTACCGGATCTGTGTCGTCTTCGTCGTATTCGCTGCGTGTTACCCCCACCCTCCCATCGTCGTCCGGTTTGTCCGTAGTCTTGTGTTGTTCGCGGTGTCACTACTCGCGAATCGTAATAATATACACCTACGTAACGCGAAAATTAATAACCATCGACTCGCGGCTATAATATAACGCGGTATAGTAAGTAGTGTGCGTAGATAAAAATCCGTATTTACCGCAGTTCTATTATTTCCCGCTTCCCACCATCGCCGTGTCCGTTTTTCCAACTGTACATACATACAATTCACCCGCACCCTGTCAACATCACGAACCCAACACCGGACCGACCTCAAATGGACAACACCAAAAACGATCGGCGAACCGGGTCGACTGCGACGGATCCGAGTGGCTACTAAGACGCGTTGCAGCAGGTAACTGCAGATGATGATAATAATAACAATAATAATAATATAAGCTATAGTATACAATCCCAGGTCTAGGCAATACAAACGATATCATTATGCATGCGCGCCAGGCTCGTGTTGCAGTCGAATACATAGTCGATGACTAGTGTGCTATCACGTATAAACATGATTTCGCTCGCATGTACATTCTCCAGCGGATAATTTCCGTTAACTCCGTGTTGGGGAATCGAGCACTCGTCCCCGGGGTACGTGTCGCGGCTGCGATGGCATTAAAAAATTGCAGTCCGGCATCGCAATCGGCCGGTACGAAGGTACTAATTCGAAGCTGTTTACCGTGACAACGGTCGCGGTCACCCCGACCTATACGCACATATCGTGAAATGATCACTAATTATTGTTACATCATACGCGCAACGTGTGCGTAGAGTTCATTGGCTGCGGCCGTGTACAGGCGATTGGCATTTCACCGAAAAATCAATCTACGTTCTACACCCTGTATAGGCGCACCTGTGACCCGTATACATGTATATAAACGTATACTCTAAAGTATGGGGTACGGTAGCACTATATTAAATATTAAGAATGCAGCAGGTCGTCGCGGTCATATGCATGTGAGTGAGTGTGCTTAACATTTAAAATAATTACACGGTTTAAAATAGACGTATTTTTTAATGGATTCGCAATATACTCGGTTTCAGTAATGATTTTCGTACGATTTATAAACATTGTGGTGGTTAAGCTCATCGGGAAATTCGGCATTGGCTCGAATTTTATGCTAAGGCTTTGACCTCAACGCAGTCACATTACACACTTGTAAAATATATAGTATTTCATTAATACATTTTTATAAATATTAACATGCTACATGTCTCTTAACAGGTTAACTGCTATGGCTTTTTTTAATGTTTATAACATGTTGCTAAGTGTACCATATCTGGTACACGGCTGAACATTATTATCGAGCCACATGTACCATATAATGTACATTCGATTCATTGAAATTAGTTACACCGTGCGCCAAAATGGGTACACGTAAATGCCATTTTTTATGAGTTATGTTCGTGTGGCCTCCTAGTAATGTTTTAGTAAAAATAGCGAAACAAATTTAAAATTTTATAGTTTTTTATTTTATAATTTTATGTATAGCGTATTGGACGAACATTGTAATAAATTGTATTAATTGCTTGGCAATACAACAGTGTACCATATATGATACACATGGCAGTTAACCTGTTAAATTAGTGTGAGTAAAAAAGTTCTACAAAAGAAAAACGAATGAATTAAATGTTGCTTATTATTACTTAAAAAATAAATTGTTTTCGCATGAATTAGACATTTATACATTGCTTAATAAATAATAATATAACTGAAAAAATCTTTCGGTGCAGTTACTATTCCCCTGGGACATTAGAGTGTAGGCAACTTCAAACTAATTCATTAATTTATGAACGTATCTATGGTAAATGTTAGATTATATTATTTATATATTAATATGGTATGAAAAATGTAGAATAATTTTGTTTGCGGAATGCGAACGAAGCGAGCTTTATACATTTTTGAAAGCTCTTTTGTTTGTGTTTGTTATTATTTGTTTAACTTGATTTAAGTTATCCCGATAACGTTAAATATTCCTATCCGCCACTGATTGTGTTGCGCGCATATAGTTCGTTGAACAACGTGTAGTAGTAGTAGTAGTAGTAGTAGTAGTAGTAGTAGTAGTAGTAGTAGTAGTAGTAGTAGTAGTAGTAGTAGTAGTAGTAGTAGTAGTAGAAGTAGTAGTAGTAGTAGTAGTAGTAGTAGTAGTAGTAGTAGTAGTAGTAGTAG